>JASDQU010739282.1:0-32959 GCA_032191745.1 Picea mariana | reverse complement strand
AATAGTCCTAATTGATTATGGAAGTACTCATAATTTCATTCATTATAAATTAGCCAAAGATCTCAATTACTTTGTATATCCAGCGCCAGAGTTTCAAGTAATGATTGCAGATGAAGGAACTATCAATTGCTTAGGAAAATGAAATAAGATCAATCTTGCTATGGGGGAATGTGTAATGAATAGTCCAATGATTGATATACCCATGGGTGGTGTTGATGTTGTATTAGGAATCCAATGGTTACAATCATTGGGAACAGTGGATTTTAATTTTCAAAAACTTTTCATGAAATTTTCATTGGAAGGAAAAGAAATTGAGTTAAGAGGTATCACAGGGAAACCTGGTAATTTGATAAGCTCTAATGGCATGAAAAAATTATGGAAAAAGGGGCATCAAGGTGTTATTACACAACTATGATCACTAGATGTTCAAACATCTAATCCATCTATTCCTCAAGATCTCCAAGGGATCATTGATAAGCATTCCAAAGTATTTGAAGATATTCCAAAAGGTCTTCCACCCACTCGAAATCATGATCATGATATTCACCTAATTCCTAGGAGTGTTCCTCCTAACATCAGGCCATATAGATACCCTTATGCCCAGAAGAGTGAAATTGAGCGCATGGTTGAAGAAATGTTAGAGGATAGCATTATTAGACCTAGCCAAATTTATCACTCTGCACTGGTGGTAATGGTATTCAAGAAAGATGGCTCATGGTGTATGTGTCCATATTATAGAGAGCTCAACAAAATCACTATTAAAGATAAGTTTCCCATTCTCGCCATTGATAAATTGTTAGATGAACTACATGGAGCAATCTATTTCACAAAGTTGGATCTTCATTGAGGGTATCATCAAATTAGAATGAAGGAAGAACATATCCCAAAAACAACATTCCGAACTCATGAAGGCCATTATGAATTTTTGGTCATGCCTTTTGGCCTTACAAATGCACCTTCCACATTCCAAGGGTTGATGAATTAGATTTTCAAGCCCTTCCTTCGAAAATTTTTGTTAGTATTTTTTGATCATATACTAATCTATAGCAAGTCTTGGGAGGATCATGGGCGACATGTTGACAAGGTGCTAAAACTACTAAAGCTGCAACAACTATATGCCAAACCATCCAAATGTTTCTTTGGAGTGAAGGAGGTAGAGTATTTGGGTCATATTGTATCTCATGAAGGTGTCAAGGTAGACCCTAACAAGATTAAGGCCATGATGGACTGGCCGATTCCCAAAACATTGAAGAATCTTAGAGGATTTTTGGGTTTGACAGGTTACTACCGCAAGTTTGTTCGACACTATGGAAGAATAGAAACACCTTTAAAATAACTAACTAAGATGGATGCATTTTCATGGACTCCAAAGGCAACTAAAGATTTTGAACAACTTAAAGAGGTGATGTGCAAAGCTCCTGTCTTGACCCCTCCAGACTTCACAAAAACCTTTATTGTGGAATGTGATGCCTCGAGAAATGGAATTGGTGTTGTCCTAATGCAAGAAAGAAGGCCCCTAGTTTTTGAAAGTCGACCACTCAAGGGAAAGTACTTACACAAACCCATTTATGAGAAGGAAATGATGGAAATACTACATGCATTGAAGAAATGGTGTCCTTACCTAATAGGTAGGCACTTCAAGGTCAAAACAGATCATGATAGTCTCAAAATACTTCTTGGAACAAAGACTATCTTCAGAAGAACAACAAAAATGGGTAACCAAGATATTGGGTTATGATTTTGAAATCATCTATAAAAAAGGGAAGAAAAATGTTGTGGTAGATGCACTCTCAAGAAAGGATGAAGATGTTGAGGCCTTTCTCTGTGTTATCTCGATCATCCAACCTGATTGGATAATAGAAGCAAGGGATGAATGAAAGAATGATGAAAATGTGTGGACTCTCATTCAAAGGTTGCAGCAAGATTCCAGTGCATCAGGTACATTTACATGGAAAAATTATTCACTATGGTACAAAGATCGCTTATATTTATGTAAGAAATCCCAACTCAAACAAAAGGTACTATTGAAATTGCACACCTCTCTAGTAGGATGCCACTCGGGATTTTTGAAAACCTACCATAGGGTCAAGAAGGAATGTTTTTGGGATAGCCTTAAAATTGATGTTCAAAGGTTTGTGGCAGAATGTTTGGTTTGCCAACAAAATAAGGTGGAAACAATTAAGACCCCATTTCTTTTACAACCATTAGCCATCCCAAGTTAGCGCTTGGAGGAGGTTTCCATGAATTTCATCACAAGGTTACCGAAGTCTGAAGGAAAGAGTGTCATCATGGTGATTGTTGATAGACTGACCAAGTATGCACACTTTTGTGCACTCTCTCATCCCTTCAAATTCAGTACAGTTTCCACCGCATTCATGGAGACAGTTCTAAAGCTACATGGCAGCCCAAATATTATTGTAAGTGACAGAGATCCCATCTTCACTAGACATTTTTGGACAGAATTATTTTCTGGTTTGGGTACTCAATTGGCTCATATATCATCCTATGATCCTCAATCTGATGGACAAACATAGATAGTGAACAAATGTCTGCAAGGATACCTTCGTTGCTTTGTCTCTGATAAACAAACACAATGGTTCAAATAGTTACGTTTGGCAGAATGGTGGTATAACACTTGCTTTCATACTGCAACAAAAATGACACCATTAATGGCACTCTATGGATACCACCCTCCTTCCATCACTTCTTCTCTAAAAGAAAAATATAAGGTTCAAGCATTGGAAGATCACATCAAGCATCAACAACAAGTTCTCTAAATATTAAAGGACAACCTGATCATGGCACATAATCGCATGAAACAGCAAGCAGATAAACATCGTAGTGAAAGAAGTTTTGAAGTAGGGGATTGGCTGTTTTTAAGACTACAACCATACAAATATATGTCCCTCAAGAAATCCAAGAAGGACAATAAATTATCACCAAAGTACTATGGCCCTTATAAGGTGTTGCAAAAGATTGGTACTATGGCATACAAATTGGAGTTGCCTGCATCTTCATGAGTACACCCAGTTTTCCATGTTTCATGCTTAAAGAAGATTATAGGTGACAAGATCCCAGTTCAAAATATATTTCCAAAAGTTGAGGAGGAAGGAAAAATCATATTGGAGCCTGAATCCATCACTGACACAAGAATTCGCCAGCTGAGGAATAGATCCATTTCAGAGTATCTCATTAAATGGAGGAAACTACTGGCTAAAGATTCCACTTGGGAAGATGATTATTTTATACAGAAGCATCCAGAGTTACTCAAGCATTGTGTACAACACTTGTCTCAAGGGGAGGGGCATGTTAAGCCCTAAATAGTGGCTCATTACCCCTTAATTGGGGAATATTACGTTAGTAATGTTATTTTATTTATGTTGACTTTAGTCCATTAGTTGTAATTATACCTCCTAGTCTCCTATATATACCAATGAGACATTTTCATTTGGAATCATCTTGTATTTGGACATTTATGTGGGCATAAGGAGGTCTCCCCCTCGAAGAGGCTTATTATCTGAATTTCTCTCTTTTTCAAGGCGTTGAGTACTTATTCTGAGGTTTTTCTATGCTATATTGATATTTGGTTCCTAACAGATTACAGAGTACAACCGCAGATCTCTGCCACCCATAGATATATCTCGGGTGAGACTGTGCAGTACACTCTGTGTGTTGCATTTCCTTCTTGTCTTCCAGAGGGGCCGATAGTTTTAGAGGAATTTTGTTGGGAAGCTTATCAAATCAGAACCACAGTTAATCTATGATAGTAAGGTAGAATCATAATAACCCATAAAGAACCATAACTCAAAGAAGTATAATCTAAAGCCAGCAAATGGTTTCATTGTCGGTTGGTTGGAAGAAAATGGGATTGAGTATGTGAGATTTGTGGAAGACGCATCAAAACAATGTCTGACTGGATAACAAGACGTTGAAGAGAATGAGAATACAGAAAAGGATGTTGAGACCGTGGAACCCAATGAAGGAAGATATAGAGAGTTGGTTGAAGACAAAGGAGCTAGAGTTTGCATAGAAAGATAATAGAAACTCGAACCTGACACCGTGTAAATACCTAGACAAGTACGTATTTAGTGACTTGCATGAAGCATTTTTTTTTTATTTCCTACATGTATTGCAGGAGTGGATAAAAATATTAAAATACAACCATCCTACAAATCGGATCAGAAAAATAGAGTGGAATCCTAAAGAGATTGCACAGTTACAACAAGTTGATAATAAGTTTAGTGTGCCATAGATTTCTGGTTACACAACATTATTGCAGGATTTATCACATAATTTGCATCAGATATAGCAAAGTCTTACAACGCAGTTGAACAAGAGTTCTTAAAGGGACCTCAAGGTAGGTACATCATATCATTATATACTTTCATTAATATATTACTATATAACAAAGGTGTGATGACAATGGAGTGAGACAGCTAAACTTCCCTACGTGCATGGGGGAAGGGGGGAAGCACTGACAGGAGAAGGAGAAATGGAAGGATAAGTGGATAAAGGAAAGAAGGAGGAGGCCTTGGAACCAATCATGATGGACGAAGACCAGATCAAGCGGATCATGGTAACAGCTGGAAAAACGCGCAGTGGAGTACCCTACCAATATAAGGTGAACATCAATAAGAGAGTCGTAGCCATGAGGGAAGGCTTGGCAAGTGATGAAGAGGAGGTAGAGGATCTCCAGGCTATGGATCATATTGAGGAAATCCTACATGCAACATATGAGAGGAAGACAAGAGGTCCAAGAGTAGGAACAGAAGGAAACACTTCTATCCATATTAGTGTCAGTGTGGAACCCATAAACCCATGTGTGACTAATACACCAAGAAGAACACCACCACTTAGACAACCAAATTTTGGGGGAAGGAAGACAACAAGAAGTACATATAGACAGACAAAAACAACTAGGGGAGCCAATTCAAGAAGCATTAGTCAAGTATCTACACCGCGTGGAGGTAGTAGCTTAGCATTCAGGATGGCGGGACATGATCCCACCATCAGGTTACTAGAATTCAAATGTGAGGCATCGAAGGACCCGGAGAAGCACCTGTTTATTTGTGAAAATATATGGGAAGTGAAACAAACCATATATGAGGACACTAAAATTGCACGATTATCTATTACTCTAAGAGTTCGTGCACTGGATTGCTACATGAGTTTAGTTGTAAATAGTCCACCAGGGATAACTAGAACAATTGGAGATATCAAGAAGTTGTTGATACATGAGTTCCAGAATCCTAGTTTAGAGGATCAATACATGAACGAGATGATAGAGATCAGATAGAAACCAGGATAATATGTATGGGGGATTGACCATAGATCAAACGATTGAAGGGAAAGATAAAGTATGTCATGACAGATATGCAGCATAGGCATATGTTCGTCAATTCACTACTACAACACTTGAAATACCCTTTGCGATAGCAGAAGTTTCAAACACGGGGAGAGGCTCTACATGAATCCCTACAACTGGAAGAGAACCAATATTAGAATACAGATCTAGTCATAAAGGAGTTGAAGGAGGATTTGAATAACTTAACATTCCAGCTAAACCATAACAAAGGTAAGGACAAAAGAGAAGTCGTTTGGTGTACCACATGTAGGACATAATGAGACCATAAGAACAAATGTCCAACATGTGTGCAGTACATGGCAACAGGAATACCAAACCCATTGCCAATAGGAGGACTATGATGTGAAATCTGGAAGAAATAGGGACATGATCCATATCACTTCCCAATGATGTAGAAGTACTAGATAGTATTGAAGAGCTCATATTACAACTTTTGCAAGTCAATAGGCCATGATGACAAATATTGTAGAACCATGGACCTAGTGAGCGAAAGAACATCATATGCTTACAGGGTCTAGGAAAAAATGATGACTAGGCAAGCTGCACCATATTTTAACCAAGTACCAACCCCATATAACACCACGCAGCAACAGTATAACACTGCGCAGTAGAAATATAACACTGCGCATCTGCAATACAATACCGCGCAGCCACACTATAATCCCACATAGTATAACCAGGTGCCCAGTATAATGCACCATGAGGAGATAGAGTTGGCTACAGAGGCGTAGGAAGAGCAAGAGCAGGCTTTGGAAGAGGCAGTGGACTATTAGTATGCCACAACTGTCAACAACCAAGACACTATGCAAGAGAATGTCCACTCCCACCTGTGACGTGTATGTATTGTCGTGCATCATATCATGACACAAAAGAATGTATGACACTATTAGGGAAGATCCAAGAGAAGAGGAATCAGAATAATCAGAATGTTCAGTGGATTTCAGTAGAAGCAAGGGATGAAGGAAGAAACATCAACATAGTTACATGAGGAGGAGCTACGACAGGAAATGACGTAGTAAGTCAAGATGCAGCACAACACCAATGGGTGAAAAAGAATGTCAAACCAAAGAATGATTTTGATGCACAAAACAAAAAGGAGATATTCAATCAAGCTAGAAAAGAATTTATGAAGCCAGACATTGCATCGACATCCACTATGCAATATAATAAGGAAGTACCAGTGTACGAGATGCCTCCATCATTGGATCACACCAAAGAAACAAAGCCTCTAGGACAAGTAAGTATGATTAAAGATTTTTTGCAATCTTGTGTGACACTATTAAATGATCCATCATGTATTAAAGTATTACAAAATATGCTAGAAAAATGTAGCATAGAGGCAGAAAGAAAACTAGAATAGAAAACAATCAATCATCTACATACAAGGAGGAGAACAAGCAGAGAATTTAAACTAAACACCAACATTGGATATTTCAATATGGGAGATATTATACTGGATTTAGGATCCGAAGTAAATGTGCTACCCAAGAAGACATGTAAATGTATGGGAGAAGCAAGATTAGGATATTCATCGGTTCATCTAAAACTAGCGAATCAACACAGAGTTCTACCAATTGGAAGACTAAAATCGATAACAGTAGATTTGGATGGAGTGTGCACTAAAGATGAATTTGAAGTAATAGAGATAGTGGATGACACAGCACCTTATCCAACATTTATTGTCTTGGATTGGGCATTTGACAATCAGGCCATCATCAACTTAAAGACAAGGAAGATGAAATTTGAGTTAGGAGAATACAAATTCATTGTGCCATTGGACCCATCAAAAGGGGAAAGTTTTGTAGAACCTATTTGCTTATACCTGGAGGAAATTAACCAGTTTTATAGAAAAACCACACAAGAAGAATATTGTGTGAACCTGAATGTGAATGGGGTACTCAATTGGAGAAGCATCACCTCATGTGCGTCAGACTCAGATACGAGCTTAGAAAACTGGCAACAGAGGTTACACAAAGTCTCCATAAGAATATGCCCAAGAATACACCGCGCAGTAATATGGGTTGGTACGGAGATAAGGTAACCTCCCAGCTTCCATGAGGTGAATGAATTAGAAGCATTCTTAACACTCTATGAAGATGAAGTGTTAGATAATCAAAGGCTCTTAGCCCTGGATATAGCACTCAAGGCAACAGCTGCAAGATGGTGGGGTGTGCACAAATACACAGTCAAGGACTGGTACCAATGTAAGTGGTTATTGTGCATCAGGTTTGGCACAGAACAAGGAAGCAACCAATTGCAGAAATATGATGGACATGGGGCACCATTAGAACACTTGGAGAAGTGCAGAACGCTATGGAGGATGACACCACCGGAGGAATGGCCTCATCATTTTGTTCACACATTAGAAGGGACCCCAACAAACTGGTATACAGACTAGGAATAGCATAGAGGAACTACAAACTGGACATTGTTATAGCATAATTTTATAGTCACTTTCTCATTCGAACATGAGAACTCAAACATAGACTCGGCACTTAAACAAATCAGAGGGGTGATATTCCTTAAAGAATATAAATTTGAACTCATAACAGAAGAGCGACAATAGAACAGACAAATAATAAAAGAACTATTGTCATGTTACCATGTGTAGGAAGAAGCACCAAATGAAGATGACCCACGAGATATTCAGATTAAGGAAGTTGAAGGCGAAAGAGAAGATCAAGGTACACCTCTCGAATCAGAAGTAATTGTTGTTCTGATAAAGGTGAATAAATTCAGCATTGGTACAGTTGAGAATCCCAAAATGGCTAGCATTGGAGACTACTGGGACGAGCAAACAGTGGAAAGAATATCATATTTACTGCGTGAGTACAACGACATGTTCCCAACAACATTCAAAAAAATTAAAGTCATAGTAGGAGAGCTAGGTGAAATTTAGATACCTCTCAGAGCGGAGGCAAGACCGATCAGACAATGACCATATAGACTAAATCTGATCTATAAGTAAAAATTCAAAGCCAAAATCGATAATATGTTGGAGGCTGGAATCATAGAACCTGTAGAGGAATCTGAATGGGTAAGCCCTATGGTAGTTCATGAGAAGAAGAAGGGAGGGATAAGGATATGTGTTGACCTAGGGAAGTTGAATGGTGTGTGCCTACATGATCTATTCTCTACTCCTTTCACAAATGAAGTGTTGGAGAACGTAGGAGGAAAGGAATCATGTTCATTCACCAATGGATTCTCAGGCTACCATCAGATCAAGATAGCTCAAGAAGATATATACAAGACCACTTTTTCCATAGAATGGGAATCGTACGAGTACATGGTCATGTCATTTGGATTGAATAATGCACCATCAATATTTTCCAAAGTAGTCGTAGATGCATTCAAAGAATTTATCCACCAGTTTCTAGAGGTATATCTAGATGATTGGACAGTCTATAGTCTATTGAAGGACCATGTAGAGGTCTTGAGGCGGATGTTAGAAATATGCAGGCAGTGTCAGATATCGTTGAACATTAAGAATTTCATCTTTAGAACACCCTTTGGGATACTATAAGGCCATATAGTATGCAAACAAGGCTTGCTAGTAGATCCTACCAAGATTGCAATAATTGTTAATATACCACCACCAAAATCATTCTGTCAGTTAAGAGAAACATTGGGACACACAGGATACTATAGGAAACTTATAAAAGGTTATGCGCAGATCACTACACAAATGGAGAAATTGTTAAGGAAAGACACCAAGTTTCAATGGAATGAAGACTATCAGCGCGGATTGGACACCCTGAAAGAGAAGATGGTAACCGCACCAACACTATTATTCCCAGATTGTGAAAAGACATTCCACGTGCATGTAGATGCATCAGCCATAGAAATTGGAGCTATTCTGGCGCAGCCAAGAGTAAGAGAATTGGACCATCCGATAACATTTTCTAGCAGAAAAATGTCATAATCCAAGAAGAATTACAATAACACAGAGAGGGAAGGCTTAGCTATGGTTTACACGCTTCAAAATTTTAGACATTACTTACTGGGAAAACATTTCAAGATGTTCACATACCATTCATCTCTCAAATACCTCGTCAACAAGCCAGTGTTGGGGGGGGAGAATTTGTTGATGGTTATTGTTGTTTCAAGAATTTGACTTTGAAGTGATAGTCAAGCCAGGGAAGTTGAATGTAGGACATGATCTCCTATCAAGGATCACCAATGGAGAGGAACCTACAAATCTAGAGGAAAAATTCCCAGATGCACAATTATTTTCAGTCCAAGTGGCCAATGAATATTTCACAGACATCATACAATACTTGAGTACAGGGATTGTGCCACAAGAATTTAACACCATGCAAAAGAAAAATCTGGTAGTCTAGGCTGCAGACTATCAATTGATTGTAGGACACTTATACAAAATGGGTGCAGACAACATCTTGAGAAGATGTGTGCTAGAACATGAAATACCTAAGATTTTAGCATAAGATAATGAGGGAATAGCAGGAGGACATTATGTAGGAAAAGCTACCATGCAGAGGGTATTGTGTGCACGACTATGGTGGCTGACTATTCACAGATATTTAAAGGAATACTGCCGGAGATGTGATGAATGTCAGAGGGTTGGAAAACTGAACAGAAGGGATGAGTTTCCCCAAATACCACAAGTAACCTTGGAGGTATTTGAAAAATAGGCAATAGATTTTGTGGGACCAATTAACCCACTAGCAAAGAGATCAGGAGTGAGGTACATTATTATTGCGACAAAATACTTGACAAGACGGGTAGAAGCAGCACCAGTAAAAAATTGCAGTGCAGAGACAACAATGAACTTCTTTTTTGAGCACATGATCACTAGATTTGGATTCCCAAGGATTTTGATGAGTGACCAAGGCACTCACTTCATTAACAACACTATTAAGGCTATGACTGAAGAGTTTGAAGTTTATCATCAAAAGAGTACACCATATCATCCTCAAGCAAATGAAATAGTGGAAACTTTTAATAAGATCCTCGAGAATGCATTGACAAAGTTATGCAACGTTAATAGGGATGATTGGGACTTAAAGATACCAGCAATACTATGGGCATACAGGACCACATGCAAAAAATTGACAGGGCAGACACCATTCAGATTGGTGTATGGACAAGAACCAGTGGTGCCATTAGAATTTATGGTACCTAGTCTGCGCTTTGCAGCAATTACTAACATGACAAAGTGAGGCACATTACAAGAAAGGTTAAGTCAACTGATGATCATGGAAGAAGATAGGATTCTAGCAGGGCTTCACCAGGAAGCACAAAAAGCAAGGGACAAAGCTTGGCATGATAGACATATCAAGAGGAAATTTTTTAAGGAGGGAGACCTAGTCTTCATGTACGACAGTAAATCTCTTCAACACCCACGAAAAATCAGAATGCATTGGTTAGGACCATACAAAGTAAATACTGTCACAGATGAAGGAGAAGTACAGTCGCATGATTTAGCAGGAACAAAACTCAGACGGATGATCAATGGGAGTTTACTTAATTTGTATAGGGACAATCGACCTCCTATCACTTATAAAAAAAAAAACTAAGTGCAGCAACAAAGGGTTTACCGCGTTAGACATCAAAATATAGAAACAAAAGAGAATGTGCATGCGCACTCGAAAACGTTAGCACGACGGAGAAAGGACCAACGGTCACTAAAAGGAGGAAACAACAAAAATGGAGGGTACATCAAATAGGCACCAATAGATGGAGGCTATCAAATATGAAGGAAAAGAACGATTGATAGGATGAAGCATTAATTGTGCCAACTGGCGGCGTCAAGGGAATTCAATGGAAAGTACGCGGGAAGCACCAATTCATTTAAAAGGAAAATTGGGTAACTTCTCTGAGAAGTTTCACATGATTCCTATATAAATAAAGCACATGGGGATCAAAAATTTTATTGTGAAATTAGGAAAATCATAGAGTGATAGAGTATACGGAGAAGAGAAAGAGTTGAAAAAGTTACATATCCAACTAAGATCGACAAAGAACATCTTTATCACCATGGCACCATCCAAGCTAGGAGTGTCAAGCCAAGCCTGCAGACGACCTCGGAGCAACTTTAGAGCACCGCAACAGACACAGGGAAGCGAACATCAACCACCTTAGCCTCTGGAATTCATCAACTTGGACGAAATCCCATCACCCAATATGGAACCAGGAATCCCTAGACCAGTGGTGAAGGAAACCCAATAGATAGTACCAGTGGGCATGGATATCGATATGCTGAAAGTAGGACAAATCTGACAGACCCAATATATAGAAAATCCTTCATGCTCTGAAATCCCTAAAGAAGCCTTGAAGTTTAATTGGATGGTCCCGAACTAGACATAAATAGTCGCACCAGAAAGGTCACACACTATTGCGTCGGAACAACAACAGGAGGGCATAGTAGAAGATGTCATCGGACGGGAAGAGGAGTATGCAGAAGAGAGAAGAATGGAGGATGGAACCTCAAGTCAGCCACCACAATGGAACAAAAAGCAGCCAGTAGCAAGATCACCGCACAGGAAGGTTGTCACAGCCATAGTCTTGACACGCATTCCAGAAGGGGTGTGTGTCGTGGGTAACCTGTTAGGTCACATGGAGAAACTATGATACTCAGATCACGATGTGACCGACACAGACAAGTTTTTAGAGTTTTACAAGAATGTTTACCTAGATACTGTGGGTATAGGACACTTCGACGAACCAATTAACCAACCAAAACAGTGGACGATCGAAGTGGCCAAAAATGGAACTCTAGGCCTGTTGGAGATCCCACACTTTGGAATGGGTTGGGACGTAACCAACTATGTCAAGCAGTTGATAGTAGTTACCCATGAAGAATACCTATGGGTGGAAGAGCCTGTCTCGATAGACCTAGAGATCATTACATATATTATAGGGTTGCCACCATGGGAGGAGACACCCGCACAGTTCCTTGATGACAAAATGAAGTGTAAATGTGTTGACCCTGCACAGAATAGATCTAGCTAGAAAATACTACACACAATTGTCAAGAGAAATTGAGAAAGAAGAAGCAAGATAGAAAGAATGGAAGAATTCTCATTAACCGTATTACACACTCAAAGAGTGAATAATTTACAATAGATATAGGATACATGAGTAACTAATGAGCCATAGTGGTGGTCTAGATTGATCTGGACACACACCAACAGTTACAAGAGTAAACTGCCACCTAGTCTAGTCTCTCAGGCAGTTACGGGAGTGAACTGCCACATAGCTGAGTTAACTAGTCAACTAGTCTTCAGTTAACTAACTGAACAAAGAGTAGTGAGTTGGTGATGATCCCAATGTTGCATGGTGACAAAACCAATCTAACATCTAAACTCAACTCAACTAGTCAAACTGAAGTGTCAACTGAAAGAGAATATTCTCCAGGTGGAATATTCTCCCCTAAAATATAGGAGACTGGATAATGACTAATTATGACTAATAAACAAGGAATAACCTTAGGAAAAATAAATCCTAGGTGTGTGTGAAGTAACTCCAACACCCCCCTGAACATCACTATGGTGAAAATAAATAATGGGTCCCGGCTACGAGGCCATGTTAGGTACCCAAATACAAAAGATACACTGAAATAAATGAGGAAAGAGGGAAACCCTCATGTGAACAAAACCTCCCCCTCAAATTACAATTCATAAAATAAAAAATGAGAAGGAACAAAAATAGTTGCTAAGCAACCTTGTCCTTCACTCCAAGAAGACCTCGCAACTGTGCAAGTTTGTGCTCGTTGAAGATTTTGTTGAAGATGTAGATGTATCCATGGATCTAATGAAGTACATGCATCAATGAGATGTCCACACATATCCACTTTATCTTCTTGTAATGAAAAATATCCAAATAAATTTTGGATGAAATTTTGAAAACCGTACGACCGTTTCCAGAAAAATGTTGAAATTTTGTTGATTTTGAAACGATCATAACTTTAGTTCCTGGACTTCGTTTCGAATGATTGTTTTTTTGAAATTGGATATTTTCACGAGAGGAATTCAAATATCCACCTTTTTTCTGCAAATTGTGCTCAGAAAATATCATAATGGTGTTTGATGTGCGCGGCTCTCTTTTTGTCTCCTAACATGCATGCATGGTGCATGCAAAAGTGTATGCATGTGACTTATGAGATGCATGCCATATATCTTCCATATTAATTTCAGAAAATAAATCTTAAATGCAATAGACATCATCTTCAATTATTGGAATACAAATTTTTGCAAAAACATTTGTAGAAGACTCTTCATAATAAGAGGCTTGATCTTCTGATGGCTTCTCTTCTGGCTCTATCTGTTTGACCTCCTGCATGAAATCTTCACAATATTCTTTATTCCCAATTAGAACCTCCAATCTGGTCCATAATTCATTTGGAGTTGATCCTTTTGATTCTTCATATACTTGATGGAAAATTTTGGGAGAAACAGACATGTCGATACTTCCTATGGCCATATCTTGTCTATTGAAAAAGTCATTTTTCTCATAGACAGAATCAGGCTCTACTTCCATTTCCATGGTTATTTGGTATAATCCTTTGCATCTTAGCAGAAGAAAAATTTTTGGATTCCATTCCAAATAGTTGTGAAGCGTGAGAAGTATTTCCGGTGAATAATCCATGTTTTTGTTGTCTTCAATCTTTTGTACCTGCACACAATTTTGGTGTAGCTTTTTCTTAGCAGTCTGTCAGCTCTGATACCATGTAAATGCGTTGAACCTGCACAGAATAGATCTAGCTAGAAAATACTACACACATTTGCAGAGAGAAATTGAGAAAGAAGAAGCAAGATAGAAAGAATGGAAGAATTCTCATTAACCGTATTCCACACTCAAAGAGTGAATAATTTACAATATATATAGGATACATGAGTAGCTAATGAGACATAGTGGTGGTCTAGATTGATCTAGACACACACCAACAGTTACAAGAGTAAACTGCCACCTAGTCTAGTCTCTGAGGCAGTTACAGGAGTGAACTGCCACCTAGCTGAGTTAACTAGTCAACTAGTCTTCAGTTAACTGACTGAACAAAGAGTAGTGAATTGGTGATGATCCCAATGTTGCATGGCGACAAAACAAATGTAACTTCTAAACTCAACTCAACTAGTCAAACTGAAGTGTCAACTGAAAGAGAATATTCTCCAGGTGGAATATTCTCCCCTGAAATATAGGAGACTAGATAATGACTAATTATGACTAATAAACAAGGAATAACCTTAGGAAAAATAAATCCTAGGTGTGTGCGAAGTAACTCCAACATGAAGGAGAAGGCACTGGCCAAGGAAATGAAGAATATGTATGGTACATGAAGAGGGTCACACAGAATCATAATTAAGCGCATTAGTGATGCATCAACAAGGATGGCCACAAAAATCATGGCGTGCAAGTTACTCAGGAAGTGTCACAAGGAGGAAGTCCATGTCGGGGTCGTCATAGAAGCAACACAGTGTGCAGAGGGAACTATACTTAGTTGGGCACCGTACTTGTTAAATATGTTCCTAGAAGACTGCAAGGAAGCGTAGGACCTGAGGACATAATTTCATTATTCTTTGCTACTCATCCTCATCGCCTTGATCGGATGGAAGAAGCCGAAGTATACATACTTTTCCAAGAGATCCACTCATTTTTATGCAGTACGATACCTATCATTAGGGATCACTTCAGACCCTAAGAACAAAAGTGTGAATGCAGGTATGTTAGCAAGGTATTACAACGAACTACAGGAAATCATTGCCAACACTTGGCGGATTACACCAGAAGTGACCGTGCAATATTAGGGCATAGCCAAATTTAAAGTGACCAGGCATACAGTATGGATCCAAGCACGAAAAGACCCCAAGAATGCATGGATACAATTGCGGTATTGTGTCAAGGAAGAAGACATAGAAATGGCCATCAAGGATTGGTACAGTGACTGAAGGGTTCCATCCATGAATCAAGAGATGTCTGTGGATAAGGAGGTTGATGTAGGGAAAGAACAGACACCTGCAGGAGACAAAACGGTTCCCAAGAAGCCAAATCTAGGCTAGAACCCGACGCAACAGAATAAACGGGGTGCATCCAAGAAATGTACCCAGGCAGGGGAAGAAGAACAACGCCCAGACACCGCAGGAACAAGAAAAAGATATTGAGACAACACAGTAGACCACATCAAGTGCTACTCAGCAGGACTAAGGCCATACCAAGAGGCCAATTATACAAATGGGAGGTGCAAGCAAGAAAACTAAGGCACACAAAACACCACCAGAATACACAATCATTGATGATGACACAAACATTGTGGCCCAAATGGTCTAGGATTGAACAACGAAGGATTTTGATGAAGCCCAGTGCCAAAGGGATAGGATTCAGGATGAGTTGGTCGACATGAGGCAACATCTATAGCATATCAGAGAAACACAAAGGGAAGGATGGGAAATAGATTCAGTCCCTGCAACATCACAGGCAGGAGCCAAGGCTATGCCGAGCAAGCAGGATACGATCTAGACGATGGCACAAGCGAGCTTGAATTTTCACATTACACCCAGCATGTTGCACATGCATGAAATTATAGGCCACACACCATTGAAATACCTGGACCAAATACATTTGGCAATGACATGGATACCAACCAAGGCATTGTATAAACTACAATCCAGTGTTGTGCAAGAGGTACAATCGTGTGCATGCACAGACGCAACAGAACTGTAGCAGACGAACGAAAATAGAGAAACGTTGGAGTTGGTTCTTGAGTAGGTTAAGCTCAAGACCAAGGACAAAAAGGATCGCGTGGATAGGCTAGAGAAGGGATTGGCTATAGACTATGATAGAATTCCAAAGAGAGCGCAAACAACAAAGCTCACGACGATTGATCAGATTGTGCAAAATATCGATCAATACAAGCAGTAGATCGAGAATCTATGGGAACAACTCATCCCTACCACTACCCTGGAGGTAAAGGAGATGAGGAAGCAAGAAGCAGCAGGGCATATGGAGGAGATGGAATGATAAGTCCACGCAAATTCCGACTTGTTCGATAAAGCAGCACAGTTATGGACAAAGATGGAAGAGGATCAACAAGTCTAGCAGTGGGACCAGGAAAAGGAGAAGATAAGTGCTACTATCCAAGAACTCAAGTAGAGGTAGAAGAAGATGCAATTTAATGAGTGTCTCAAACGAGCATAAGATATGAAGAAGTTGCAAGTAGAACTCATAGTCGTGTAGACATAGAAGAAGAGCGGAAAGCTCAAATGGAATCACTCCAAGAGCGGGCAGCGGAGGTCATTGCACAGGCAATGGAGGAAAAGAGGAACATGGCACAAATTAAGGCAGAGTGTACATAGATGGTTAGAAAGAAGGTTAGAGTGCAAGTATTGGACGCACTCAAAGAAAAGACCGTGTAGGCTCAGACACAAGCAAAGGAACTCACAGAGAAGTTTCATATTCTCGTAGTAGCTGTTGAAGAAGTGCACAAGGTTTAGGTGGCTTAGGATGAGCCACATGTCAGCGTTGGGGTCCTATTGGGTGAAGGCCAAGTTAGGAAGAAAGGTTATTTTTGGAGGAAAATCATGCAAGGAGCAGAGGATATCTAGAAGGAAAAGCAACACGTGTAAGCGAAGTAGGCAAGGTGCGCATGCAAGGAAGACCTAATGATGCTAGGGTTATGGTTTTGGTAATGTATTGTAATGGTTGATGAGACAAGAATATAAATAGGTAGTACTTAGAATGACGGAGGGACGGACCGAGGGGGGAGATATACACATACAGACATACATAGAGGAAGAGAGAATTGTAATAATGGTACGAGTCATTAATTTGGTGGGTTCGTGAAGTAGTGAGTGACTTGATCCCGAGGGTTAGATCACAGGTTGAGGAGCCTGGTGCGATCTAGTCAGCCTCACAGGGATCGAGGAGCAGGTTGACGAGAGTGAGATCTAAGATTGTAAATACACGTGACGTGATATATTATTGAACCATAATAAGAATCTGAGAGCCAGCTCTCAGTGGACATAGCCCATGAGGAGGTGAACCACAGTAACACCTGTGTTATGTGAATGAATGTATGCATCTTTATGGCTGGTTAAATGTTGAAGGTTAAAGGAATGAATTAACTAGTTAGATCTGGTATTCCACATGCATGAATATAATGATTGTTATAATTAGATGTTAGACTGAATGAATAAAGATTACAGAGTACAACCGTAGATCTCTGCTCAATCCTAGGTTGCAAACACCTGAGTATTGCAGCCACCCATAGAGCTATCTTGGGTGAGACTTCGCAGTACACTCTGTGTGTTTCTTTTCCTTTTGGTCTTCTAGAGGGGCCAATAGTTTTAGAGGGATTTTGTTGGGAAGCTTATCAAATCTGAACCAGGGTCAATCTATGATAGTAAGGTTGAATCATAATAACCCATAAAGAACCATAAATAAAAGAAGTATAATCTAAATCCAACAAATGGTTCAAGCCAACAACATCTATCTTTTGGATATGAGAAAGAAATCAATGGTATGTTTTAAATACTCATACTTTCCCAGAACAAGAGGACGGGTTTTTTTTTCTGGAACCTAGAAGGATGGACTGAATTTGTTTTTAATGAAAGATATGAAAATACAGTATGCTCTATGGCTTTAGTCTAGACAACAAATTGTGTGATGTGATTACTTATTAGTCATGTTACCTTTCATGTTTTTCAAAGCATAAAACATGTATTTCATGAGTTAGCTTTCGTCTCTTCATCATTAAATGGTTTAATATTTTTCTTCTTTCTGTTCACGATATAGTTCATTATTTTTTGTTATTACGATCCATATGATACATTAAATATAAAATAGATATATTTATGTTTTAATTTATGTCGAACATTTGAATGTGTTATATCAATTGCACATGATTGGAGTTGTTTTCATATCTATGTTTTTTAATCATATAACATCATATGGATTATATTTGTCTTTTTGTTTCTCACAAATCATTTTTCGAATTGTTGAAATTGCTTGAATTTCTTTAGGTAATATCATAATTTTCTTTTTTTTTCTATGTTGTAAAGTGCTTGCCATAGATTAATGCTTGGCAAATAGATTACTAGAGCATATCTTACACAGGGAGACAAAAAATCACAGTTCTTTTTTTTTTACTGTTGATCGGCAATAGGTTAGTTATCTTTCATTGGTTAATTTATTTTTGAATGAATAATGATTTAAAACTTTAACTTAAAATGCTTTGGTCATTTGATTTATATCATCATAAATCATATCCATTCCTTTTGTTGTTTGTGTGATTAATTAGTTTAAGAATAGTTTTCTTATCCTCATGTGTTACTCAAACTCTATTTCAGTAGTACAATTTTTTCAGTTTCACAAGGCTTTACACAAACCTTGTATGTGTACATAAATATTCTATATTATATAAATAATACTGTGTGGTATTTAGATAGATACAGTAGCAAATGCGCATAGTGGGTTTGTATAGATAGATAGTCATTTTTCTTTCTTAGTTTACCTTAGTGTTTTCACCAACTAACGAAGCTGTAAAACCCATCATGGTAGATTATTTCAAAAAGCTTGGGTTACTTAGACAACCCTAAATCAGATCTTCCCTTCATGTTGACAGTATTTTCACATATGCCCTTCAACAAATGGCGCTAGAAGGAGGGCCTGAAACTCATTAATGGCACGAGGAGGTCGAAAGACACCCCAAAATAATCGCTCCCCTATTGTAACCCATAGTCGCTCAGACCCTATTGTTGTACCTGATCCAGCCACTACATCAAAATCCCAACCTGACATTCCCATTGAACCTATGACGCTGATTCCTCAAGGATTTGATGTACAAGAAATTATCTGTAATTATCGCCAATCAATAATAAGAACCTAGGGCCCATTGTCCAGACTTAGATAGTTTGGTGAACAATTACATCAACCCCTTGATTTTTCTAATCAATAAGAATATCCTCTTTCCACTGGTTCACCCAATCACGCATTGTGTGATACCATTACTGATCCATTCGAAGCATTGATCCAAGGTGCTGGGGGATCTGGACTTCCTCCTTCCCCACCTGGATTTTCTCCACCCTCTTTTGGAGGGGAATCCTCTAAAGAAGACAGTTCTTCATCTGGGAAATCTCAAAATTCACACACATTATCCCAAATGGATGACCAGAATAATCCTGCCAGACCTTGGCTTGACCAAGATGTCGTGGTGGTGCCTGGACCTCAACATCCTTTACCCAAACATCCCAAAAAATGGTTACCCAAGTTTGATCCTGATTCTAAGAAATCAGTTGAGGATCATATTAAAAGAATCATGTTGTTTGTTAGGCTTAGAAACGTCAAACATGAAGATGTCGTGTGTAGTCTATTCCCTTACACCTTCGAAGGAAATGCCTCTACATGGTATTTTCCATAGCAGCCCCAAGCTATTGTTTCTTGGGATAGGTTTGAAACCTTTTTCTTAGAAAAGTTCAGGGATGACAAATATCCAGAAGTTCTAGTTATGGAACTGTCCAACATGAAGATGAATCCCGAAGAGAAATTCAAGGACTTTAATCAAAGATTCCTTACACTTAAAAATAAAATTCCTACAGAATCCATGCCTGCTGAAAACTTGATTATTGCTTACTATGCTAAAGCTCTACATCATAACATATCTATTTCGGTTAAAAGGTCCAAGAAAAACACGTTACTATAAGCTTTTGAGGAGGCAGTTCTCATTGAAAATGACATTCTTAGTTTGAAGGGTAATGTAAATGCAGAAGGTGAATCAACTTCCTCTTCTAAAAAGAAGATATAAATTATTACCAGACCTCCTCCAAATGAGAAAGAACAAGAACCCTTATATTTGGAGATCTTACAGAAATCCTTTCAAAAGTTATCTAATCAAGTTATAGACTTGAAAATATCTATAGAAGAAGGGTCTTCAAGCAAAGGAAATTATCGACCACATATTAGTAGACCACTTCCAAATCCTCCAAACATGTCAAATCTCACTGCAGAAGGTCATAATTTTGAAGGGTTACATCATGCTATACAATCCATATTAGATGGAAATGATATTGTTGTTGTCCCACCTGAGAATCTAAATGATGCAGTTGAGGAAGAAACACTTGATGAGGAGGACTCATCTCCCCCAGTTTTTGGGCACCTTTCAAATAGCATTTTCCAAGCTAATTTTGACACCGTCCATAAAAACCAACACCCATATAATACTCGTAGTAAAGGTCAAAACACGTTTGTGCCCGAGGTAAATAAGAATGTGATATCTAAACAATCGAGACACGTTGAAATATAAAAAAATATTGTTTCCTTTTATCTAGATTATGACCCTATTGAGGATCTTAAAAGATTAAAAGCAAGCATATCGATTTTCGAGCTTCTTAAGTTCCCTCCCATCCTACAAAAAAAGTTATGAAGAATAGCTGATAATAGTAAAAAGAAATATCCTCTATATAAAAAAAAATCAACATAAAATGGCATTAACAAAACAAAGGATATTGTGGACAAAAGGACACCTGAGAACCATAAAAAAAAAGGATACACCGGATAAAATCATAGGAAATTTGGAAGATAACCTCAGGAATAACAGACAAAAATTAGGAGGTTTCTTCTCCCACACCACGAAAAAATGTACCACCCTTTCTGTTAACTTTTGAAATCTTCAACAGAAATGTGCATAATTGTATGGTAGATTCTGGGGCCTCATCAAATGTAATGCCTTTGTCTGTTTTCCAAAAGATCAATGCTGAAGTTAAACCTTCTGATTTAAAAATTATTCAGCTGCACATAACCAATGTCACAGTGGTTGGTGAGCTTAAAGACGTATTGATTAGATTGTCATCTAACCCAAAATTTCACCAGGTAGTTGACATAGTAATCGTTGATATTCCAAAGGTACATGGAATGTTCTGAAGTAGATATTGGTATGAACAATTGCATGGTTATTTCACCACATATTGGTTTCATTTATGGTTAATAGTAAATGGTCAGCCAAAAAAGCTTAGAATTAATAGGAAACGTTATCTAAAGTACACGGTTACAGATCTAAACGACTCAAATGAACCTTTTACCCCCAACATAAATGCATTATAAATTAAAGGTATGGACATTTTCTTTGGAAACTTTGCGACTGAAATATCTACTATTACATACCCAAATCAACAATCTGAAATATCAGTCGGTACTCAGGCATCAACTTCTAAAAATGATGTAAATATTGTAGATGGTTGCGAGAATGATAAAATTTGGTCTATATACTTTGATGGGTCTAAATATCATGAAGTGTTATCCATAAATTTGGTCGTCATGATGATGTAATGATTATGATGAACTCAAGCTCTTCATTAGAACTCTTTCCTAAGAAAAGTTACCTTTGTCTCTTTCAGAAATCACATTTTTAAGGGAGGTTCGCAGGCTACCTATACATTTCCCTGCGAGAATGCATGATTCTCGCAGGCTGCCTTAAGGCAGGGTGCGAGAGGTTCGCACTGTACCTAACTGATAGGGTGCGAACATCTTCTAAAGAAGGGAAAAAGATAGATTCTCGAACCTTCTAGAAGTGAATCTTCTAGAAGGATGAGATGGCATTCGAATGTTTATCTAAGTACTGGCTTTCCTGATATCTTGGGATCATTCCTATCCAAGTAACTAATCCATTCTCTCTTATAAATTGAGGGGAATGCTCATGGAAAAGGTTAAGCAACAAACTAGCAAGAGTTTTATTGGAGAATTAGTGTAAGATTGTATGAAGGACTGATGCTACAGCAGCTAGAGACACCAGCAAGGTTATCAAAAGTGGTTGATCTTCTTCATGCATGAGCAAGTGTGTGTGTCAGAGCTAGGAGCCATCAAAAGGAGGTTTGCAACATCAAGGCTCAAGTTGTAAGTCTTTCTTCCTATCAATTTAATACAGTAATATGTCCCTTTCCCATAAAGTTGATGTCACTTTATTACATAACTCCTTGATCATATGTATAGATTAACTGTTGAATATATTGAGTTGTTTTCACTTCAATTGGTTTGAGATGTCCTGGTCTTGGCGGCACAAGAGCATTGGAGCGAAGCTGGTACAACAGAGACCCAAGGAAGTGATCATAAGGTACGTTCATGATTCCTGCCTCCTAGTTCATTCAATAGTCTAAATCTAGGGAAAGAGTATTATTCTGTCATGTTTTGTTCTAGATCCAGGTGGATCTAGGGAGATCGGTTTGTGTCCGCACTTACGGATTAATCCTAAAACAAAATTGGCGACTCCACTGGGGAACAATCCCATTTTTTGGTGGCTTTTTGTATTTTCTGTGGCCATTTGCTCCAGTTTCATTTTGCTCTTGTCTTGTCAGTCTCTGAGTCCTCAGGATATCCTGAGAGACCTTCTGGGTCTAGAAGCCTTTGTCACTTTTTCTTTCATTTTCAAAATTTTTGTCATCTTCAGGAGTTCTCGCACTGTGTTTAACTATAGCCTGCGAGAATTAGTGAGGTTCGCACCCTACACATAGGGTTCAGTGTGAGTACCTCGCACCTTGCTAAAAGGTTGCCTGCGAGAATCATAGATTCTCGCACTGTGTCAAACTGCTAGCCTGCGAGCAAGATTTTTCAAAATTTTGAAATTGACTTTTGGTTTTTCCAACTGCTCAGATCAGTTGATTTACCTCTTATGAGCTTACTAGACCATTGATTGATATAGATTTTTCTTTAGTTTGCATGCTTGAACAGTTTTAGGGTTTCAAGATTTTTCTTGTCCTTTATAGCTTGGCTTTCATTTCTTGACTCTTATTGGCAAATTCATTCTCTCTAACTTCAAGAACTGAGTGTGTCTGATTGGTTGAGAACCAGTGATTGGTTGAGAGTTAAGTGCTTGGTTTTTCTCAATTGCTTATTGGTTTGAAAGAACATTTTCGTTTGCATTGAGAAGACTAATTGGTTTGCTCTTTGTTTTTGCTTTCATTGAAAGAGTTGATTGGGTTGTTATTGATTGTGTCTTTATGATTTGATTTTTATGCTTTCTCATTGATATAGTGAGAATTCTTTTTGGAAAGTGAACAATAATATTTTCTTTCAAAAACTTTGTTTTTTTTGTCTTTTAGAAAACATTGAAAAATCAAATTTTAGAGTTTGTTGAAGTATTTGAAAAAGACACATAGAGATTGTCCTTTGATAAATGATTGTTTGCATTGACATTTGAAAGGAAATTGTGCATTGCATTGTAGTACAGGGTTGATTTGGAAAAAAAAATCTCTCCCATAAATAGGATTCATGGAATGAAAAGTGTTATATTTCATTATCATCCTTGCATTATTTGGGTCAGAGTCATACAACATGAGTTTCACTTATGTTACCTTTGAGTAAACAACATCTTTTAAAAACATTGCGTAATCTTAAAATCTATCTAGTAACTATTTTCTAGGGCTCTTATACACCAACATTTAGCTAGGCTAGTGCTTTGGAGTAGGAAGAGAGATACACTCTCCAAAAGCTCAAAACACACAATAGCATCTTGAGTTAGGGAGTGTTAAAGTCCATTTGCAACATATTGTCCTGGGAAGCCCTTCTAACACAAGGGTCAAGTACTAGGTCGCGTTGGTGTTGGCAGAGTTACTAACCCTTCTTTGTTGACATCGGTGTAGAGATTGCACATATTACGGGGATCACTCGGAGGTATACCCACAATGATGAGTGGAATCCTTTTGAGTTGATTTCGGGCTAGATACCCTGCCCTTGCGTGTGGATCGGACTGACGACTGTTCCCCCGGGATTTACTTTTGTTTGTGGTGACCTTAGTGGCCTGTCTCTCTAGGTTCTTACCCAAGGTGACTGTGGAGGGGAAAGCCTTCACGGTACCTGGAATTGACGTTGGCCAAACTCACTTGGGCTCCTTGGAGGGTATACCCACAATTATGTGTGGGAGCTTGCACCAGGGTGTAAGTCCGTTAAGCAGGTCGTCAGCGTAACTTTTCCACCCTAGCCCCGCCCCTTCTCGTCTCGTTGTTGCGACGTTGGATTTCATCACCAACTAGTGGCTTCAAAATTAGAAGGTATTGTTTGCTTGGTGATTGCTTCCTATATTTTATTTACTAGTGCATGCTCTTTGTTTCTCGAAGTTGACCATAGGAATTTCTTTGCGGAGCTTTTCATTTGTTTACAATTGCTCCCCCACGGTGTTCATGTAGAATGCAAGGTTTATCTCCAGAACATCTGGATGATACTCAACCCTCGCCTACCGGTACACCTGAGGGTTCTCCCCATCAGACTGAAGTCCCGGTGGTTACTCCACCACATGGGGAAACAAGTGACGTTCCATTTTTCACCACACCACCTCCACAGGTAGACTGAACTGACTCTTTAGAAGATTTTCGAATCACCAATACTAGAGAGGACTATCGCATTCGCCGTGGTGAACGACCTGTTGTGCGATTAAATTCTTCTGATGAAACCGTTGTTATGTCTTCTGAATCAACTGTTGGGCCTTCTTCCGGTGTAGTAGGCCAAGATCCTTTTTGGTCGGGGGATTTCCGACGATTCCTTTTCGGTACTGAGTCACCCCCTGTCTACAAAATCAACCCTCCAGTGTCTTGTGAGACAGAAACTACACTAGAGACTACCACTTATCGCTTTGTTCTCCCTCCCGAGATGGCCCATTTCGCTAATACTACGAGTGTCCAAACCGAGATTACTGCAGCTACTCTTACTCCTATCAATACCCAGAGAATACCTGATGTCATCCCGACATTTCCACCCGGTTACCATGCTTTGAATGATTTTTTGAATGCTCCTAATCCAACACCTCTGCAAACCCCAGCTGGTTCTCTAGGTGTTCCTCCCTTTCCTGGGCATTCTATTCCCAGTTTTATTCCGACACTCCCTCAGTTTCCTTCTGGTAATCCTAATCCTAGTGGCACTATCCCGACTGTTGCACCAAACCCGCAGATTCTCGTTGGTGGATAGGGTGGTATGGTTCCTATTCCTCTTCCCGGACACAACATAGTTACTATGCAACCTACGGTTGGCACACAACTTCCGGGTGGAACTATACCTATGATAGGGGGACCAACCTCACCTTTTGGACAAAATATACCTCCTGAATTGGCCCAGTATTGGAATCAGCTTCTACAAAACTTTCCTCAAAATGCTGGGGGGCAACAACCTGCCCCTACTATCGACCAACCTTATCCAGGTGTACCTAATCCTATTTGGGGTCAAAGTCAAACTACTCAACCCCAGGTTCCTACTCAAACTCAAGGTTACAATCCTTGGGGCTACTATCCTATCCGACCACCACCGAATCAGCCAGTGTCTTCCCTCTACGGATAGTCTGCTTATGGTCCTACTGGTTTGTCGACTGGGCTTCCACCCCAAAGCCATCAGTACTTGCAAGTAAACCGACAGTTACCTTTTCTTGCTACCTTGGATTTTCCAGATTTGTCTAGGATTCTAAATGATGCTATTCGTCAGTCTCCCCAATGGCCTATTATTCCTGCTAAGATTCCATCGGATATTCTGAAATTCGATGGCAAGGCGGGAGAGGACCCAAATAATCATGTCATGAATTTTCATTTATGGTGTTCATCCAACTCGTTGATGGATGAATCCATTCGTCTACGTCTTTTTCAAAGAACCCTTACCGGTTCTGCTGCGAAGTGGTATATTGAATTGCCACGAGGTTTCTTTTCTGATTTCAACACCCTAGCTATGGCTTTTCTTACACATTACCAGTTACCGATCCGTTACGATACTGGGACTGAGATCTTGACCTCTTTCAAACAAACTAAAGGCACTCATATATCGGATCATATTCATGAGTGGCGAAGGAGACGACGTCTCATTAAACTTGAACTCCCTGATCAGTTACTGGCAGAATGGTTTACGAAAACTTTCGTGAACGAAATTGGTTAAGACATTGCCATGGGTGGTGTTGTTATGGAGGAGCAGGCCATCAGTCGTGCTCAATATCTTGATCTCGTTTATTCGCAAACTAGAACACTTTACGATTTGCTACCTGAATTACCTCGTCCTGGTACTTCCAGCACCTCAACTGCTCCAGCTTCCTCACATGCAGTTGATGGTGTGATTGGTACTGCTCATGTCCACTCACATTATGTTTCAAATACAACCCCTAAGTATACATCTTCTAATGTTCAAAATGCTCTGTCTCCTGCCGCTTCCTCCGGTAAAACTTCTGAGGTAAACGTTGTTCAATCTACCCCGACCGGTAAAAATAAATCAAAGAAAGGAAGAGGTAAGAATAAGGAGAGTAAAAATAATAATCAAAATGAGCAAACTAAAACCCCTCCTGTTGAAGATCGGGATAAGCGCAAGCCACGCTACCCTTGCCTTATCTGTGGTGACGATCACTACACGAAGGATTGTCCTCGACGTGCCGAAGTTACTAAGTTCCTTCAAGGAACGTCGAAACCATCTACGCCGACAGTCTTGTCCCAACCCTTCCCGTCTCAGCAACAGGCCTCGTTGGTCATTCATGACCAACCCTCTACTTCTACGACATCATATGTTTTGATGTGTACCGGTGATTCTACGAAAAATAATGTTGCACTCACGACTAGAGCCAAACACTATACTCCATCTAAGGAGAAGGTTGACGATTTACCTCCTACTCTGGTTCAGCCCTCTCCACTGACTCCACCTACGAACGGTCCTCTTCATCTCGAACGACCGAGCCTTGATACAATTCTGCTACCACCCCCAAAAGGTGTCGTTAAGAATCGGCCTTCAATCCTCATGCTCGTGCGACCCAGAACTATAGCATTGTCGAAGATCTGGCCCAAGCACCTTCAACGATGTCTTCCCTTGAAGTCCTTCAGTCTTGTCCTGCACAACAAAGGGCTCTGTTGAAAGAAATAGGTGGAATTGATCCTACAGATATGAATTTAATAGTCTTTGACTTGGAAGATCATATTCCAAGGTTGCCCCCTCAGCTTGCATTTCAAATACAAGTTGTTGTCGCCGACAAGAATATTTGTCGAACTGTTATCGATGAGGGTGCCTCTACGTGTGTAATGTCTTTCTCTTGTTGGAAATCCATCGGCTCTCCTCCTTTAAATGAATCATAAAATACTTTGAAAGCCTTCAATGGCTCTATTTTTAAGCCTTACGGTGTTCTTCCATTGTTGCATGTTACTCTAGAAGGTAAGACAGTCCAAGTTGAAGTGGAAGTTTTCGATGCTCCCCTGGATTATAATCTTCTACTCGGTCGTAGCTGGATAGATTCTATGCGTGCTGTTGTGTCAATGCTTTTCCGTGTCGTGCGATTTCCTCATCAGGGAAAAGTTGTTATCGTTGATCAACTTGCCTTCTTTAATTCTGATACTCGTACTGGCAATGTGCCATTTATAGCTAAAACCCCACCACGTTACGACAATGTCAGTGTCGGCCTTTTAAAAGACTCTTCATTAATGGGCACTTTCCCCATACCACCTCCACCCGATATTCCACGCCCGTCAGTGGCTTCTATTAATATGATCTCCACTGTACCTCATGAGCTTCCTGTGTCTTCTGACCCTTGGATAGTCCCTGATCCAGGAGATCATACTCCTTTCAGCGACGCCATGTCGTTAAGTCCGGTTGAGTCTGCTTATCAAGCCATTCAATCGGCAACCCTTTCTACATCCTCTCTTGATGAGTTGTCTCCCAATCCTTTCTGATTCATCTTTCCCACTGATGAGATGATCATGTCCGTCATGGAGGACACCCCTTGGGATGATGGGCATCATCGTTCCATACTATTTCTGGAACAACACACTCTGGAGAACTACCAACGGATTTTGACTCCGTCGACCATTGTTGTCATATCGACTGTTCCCGGCTCTACACATGATGTGTTTGTCGAAGGGAACCTCAGTAATATTTCTCCCACGATAATCATTGATATATCAATTAAACTTGGGATAGTTGAAAATGTTCACATTGGAGCTTCGTGTTCTCCAGATGAAATTGTCACCTATACTGCTCTGTTCAAATAATTTCGTGACATCTTTGCCTGGAGCTACGAAGAGATGCCAGGTATCGACCCTGCCATTGTTGTGCATGAGATAAAGACGTACCCTGGAGCTAAACTAGTCTGGTAGCACCTTCATCCAGTCCATCCACGTAAAGCGGCAGCTATCAAACTCGAAGTTGAAAAACTTCTCAAAGCCGGTTTTATTTATCCCGTGGCTCTGACAGAATGGGTTTCCAACCCTGTACCGATTGATAAGAAGGTGGTAGTATACGTGTTTGTGTTGATTATCGGGATATTAACAAAGCCTGTCCAAAGGATAACTTCCCAACCCCTTTCGTCGACCAGATCATCGATGACTGTGCCGACAGTGAAATCTTTTCTCTCATGGATGGATTCTCCGACTATAATCAAATTAACATTGCTCCTGAGGACCAACATAAAACTGCTTTTATTTGTCCTTGGGGTACTTTCGCCTATAGAAAACTTCCCTTTGGTCTTAAGAACGTGAGTGCGACGTTTCAACATGCTATGTCTTATGCGTTTCACGATATAAAGCATATCGTTCAACCTTATTTGGACGACTTGCCAGCTCACTCTTTACATCGAGTCAATCACCCCACTCATCTCCGAGCAATTTTCGTTCGTTGTCGGTTCTATCACATTCATTTAAATCCTCATAAATGCGTCTTTTGCGTAGAGTCCGGTCATCTTCTAGGTTTCATTGTTTCACGTCAAGGGATCCGGGTAGATCCTATTAAGGTTGAGGCAATTCTTAATCTCCCTCCTCCTTCTTCGTTGCGCCAGTTGCAAAGTTTGCAGGGGAAAGCAAACTTTCTTCGTCGTTTCATCCCTAATTACGCTGAGATTACTCGAGGTTTTACAAGGCTACTAAAGAAAGGTTTTGAGTTTGTTTGGGATACCGTGGCCAACAACGCTTTTGAGGCATTGAAGTTGTCCCTCACGAAAGCTCCACTTCTTTTCCCTCCTAATTATAGTCGTGATTACTTTCTTTATCTTGCTGCCTCCGAGTATACTATTGGCATGGTTCTCGTTCAGGAGGATGATGCACACGATGAACATGTTATTTATTACTTGAGTCGAAGTCTCACATCCACTGAGATCAAGTACCAACATGTTGAAAAACTGGCTTTGGCTGTTGTTCAAGCAGTTCAACATTTTCGCCATTATATTCTCTCACGGAAAACTACAGTGATTTCTCATTGCAACCCTATGCAACATATCTTGGCACGTCAATTTCTAGGGGGCAAGTACTCCAAATGGATTGTCATACTCTAGGAGTTCGACTTGGAATTCGATCGTGCCACGTCTAAGAAATCCTTAGTCTTTGCTGAGTTAATATGTGATTTTTCCCACTCTACCACGGAAAATGTAGCAGTAGATTCATTACCTGATGAATCACTTTTCCTTATCAGTACTGACGATATTTGGTATGGAGATATCATTATATATCTCCAAACCCAAACTTTTCGGCCTGCTTTGTCTAGTACTGAATGACGTCGTGTTCGTTATCAAGCCCGTCAGTACATTATCCTTGGAGATACTCTTTACCGTCGAGGAATTGATTCTTTTTTTTGACGTTGTTTGAATTTTGACGAAGCCAAGAAAGCTTTGAATGACTGCCATTCCGGAGCATGTGGTGGTCATATGTCTGGGTATGCTACTGCCCAGAAGATATTACGTGCAGGATATTTTTGGCCTTCCTTGTTCAATGACTGCATTACTGTTGTTCAAAAGTGCCATGCCTGCCAGACCTACAATCAAAAAATTCGGTCGCATCCTGCTCCCCTTCATCCTGTGGTCTCAGTTGGTCCTTTTGCAAAATGGGGCATTGATTTCATGACGTGTCACCCTCACTAGGCCGGGGGGCATGGTTACATCATTGTAGCTATTGATTACTTTACAAAATGGGCCAAGGCGATGCCAACATTCGATAATACTGGAAAGACTGCAACGTTATTTCTTTTTAACCATGTCATAGCTCGTTTCGGTGTTCCTCAAGCTATCGTTACTGATCATGGTAGTCATTTTAGGAATTTTATGATGTGTGAACTTACGGAAAAGTTGGGTCTTCGTCATGATAACTCAACACCCTATTATCCGCAAGCTAATGGACAAGTCGAAGCAATCAACAAAGTTCTTATAACTATGCTTCAATGGATGATAGGAATTCATAAGACCAGCTAGCACACGATGTTGTTTTTGACATTGTGGGCATATAGGAAATCTATTAAATCCGCTACGGGGTTTACGCCCTTTCGATTAGTCTATGGCATGGAAGCCATTCTGCCAATAGAATGTGAGATACCTTCTCTGAAGCTAGTTGTTGAACTCTTACCCAATACTTCTACTGAAGAGGAACGTCGGTTGTATCTGATGCGATTAGACGAGACCCGACGTGATGCCACTCTAGTAATAGAAGCCCAAAAGAAACGCGTTAAGGCACAATATGACAAGCATGTCAAGCCTCATGTTTTCTTTGAAGGTGATCTTGTTCTTTTGTATGAACAAGATAAAGATGTCTTAGGAGCTAGGAAATTTGAACCAATGTGGCGTGGTCCTTACATTGTTTGTAGAGTTTTGGAAAAAGGAGCATATGAGCTGGTTGATTATGATGGTATACCTTTGAGTGAACCCAGGAATGGGTTATACTTGAAGAAGTACTATGCATAAGTCATTTGTGCAAAAGTACTTGTATTTTATGTATCATACTGTCTGTGTGTTACTTTAGTTTGTTTTTGACGTTATCTGGTCTCTGCCCTTATGTGACGTTGTGTTTGATTGCCAGATTTCGGAGTCTTCGCTACCCTATATTGGCTTCACAGATGGTGCTAGCCGTAGTACTCGAAACTTAGCTTCCGCTGCATGGGCAATCTATGCCCCAACCAATGAACTTATATCTTTACGAGGTGTATGTCTTGGCTGTGCAACCAACAACATCGCAGAGTATAGCGCCATTATTGAATTATTGGTTGATGCTATCTCACGAGAGATTCGTCATTTGGTTGTGCGACTTGACTCGCAACTGGTAGTGCTACAGCTAAGTAATGTCTACTCTATTTGAAGTCGTACTTTATTACGAGTGTATTTGCGAATTCACCTCTTGGAACAATATTTTGATCACATTGAATATCAGCATATTCCTAGATGTCTTAATACATTAACAGATGCATTGGCTAATTATGTATTGGATATACATTTGAACCATTTATAAATCAAACACATTACAATTCATACAATGTAAATTAAACTGGTAGAATCCGTCCATATATATATAACGATCAAAAGAGTTTGTTTTTAAAAAATGTTTGTCCGAAGACCAAAATATCAAAAATTGAAGCTTATAGCTTCTACATAGTAACATCACAGATGACGTTCACGGTAACACACTACTGCCCTAGCTACCCTGCGAAGAAGTCGACCCATAGTTGTTGAAACCCCTACAGTATGACACTGATCGTGTCGTGGAACCTCTTCCAGAGCCATATCTGGAATGTCTATTGTCAGGCCTTCTAAATTCTGTTCCACCACCTGGTAATCTTCGACATACTGTGGTAATACTGCTGCTACTTCTCCTCGTCGCTGGATAGGAGAGGTTCCAGGAGGTCTATACGGTCCAACATCTGTGTTATCAACAACTATTTTGTGTTAGTCTTCGGATAAGTCTATAAAACAAAAACATTTAAATATGATTAAAAATTCAAAAACATTTAAAAAGAGAAAATTTGTGTACTTCTTACCGAGGTCTCCCCACTGATCATCCTCGGGTAGTGCTAGATCTGGATCTCCTTGAAAATCCAACCTAGCATATGTGTATTCATCGACCATCAGCATCTGGTTTTGCAACCAGTCAAAGAAAATATCGTCATATTTGACGATTGGTCCTGCCACGTGCCAGGCCATGAGCCGACACCATCGTAACATCCTCGGATCCCTAGGACCCGGAAAGTTCCACTCAACCTGTAGACGAAATATAATGACCCTCTCTAGGAAGAAGGACACTAACAAAGATCTATATCTAAATTGTTTTAGATCTCCCCGCCTGCACTTAGTCAGTTGTTTTTTGATACTGCGCAATACTGCATCAGCCCAGTTAAATACTTGGGGCTCGGTACACTCGATGGCATACTGGAAATAGCTCTGCAATTCCATATGGGGAGYGGCGCTTCCAACCATCCGAGCAATCGTGAAGAGAATAGTGTGGAGAGTCAAGTCAGTTACTCCCCAGATTGCCACTTTTCCTTTCTTTCTTTCGGCCTCAGGTACGCAGTATTGGTTGCAATATTCACTCATTTTTAACCCCCCTGCTCTGTTGYCGGTCAGACTGACATAGGACCCACGCCTGGATAATCCAGTCAATAAATATATTTCCTCGATGTCAATAGCTAATGTGTGAGCTCCTACAATGAAAACTTACTGGTCCGGATCCCACATTCAGACTAGATACTCCAATAATTGGACTTGGGCTCTTATGCCCGAGATACGGAAGTATTTTAAGAGACCACAATCTCTTAAAGCAGCTATGGTGGGAGGATGATTCTCGGCATTTGCGTTATCCTCCTCATGTTCTCATTCTTGCCACTCAAGCACCATGTTTGTGGCTATTTACCTGCATAAGAAACATACAAAGAAGATTAATGATCTTATTCATGAAATGAATCTTTTCT
>JASDQU010739281.1:197445-226666 GCA_032191745.1 Picea mariana | reverse complement strand
TCAATAATAAATTTAATGGAGAAATTAGAAGTGGGTTAACCCTAAAATGAGGAAAGTGGGGCCAAGTGACCTAGAAGATGTTTTTAAAGAAGCTACTTGGAGAGTATAAATAAGAGACAATGCTATCTCATTTTAATAACACTTGAGAATATTGAATATCTATAGGTGTCTGAGGTAACCAAGGATATTTAATCCGAAATTTTGAGGGAAGGTTAAGAAAAGAAGGCCGAAATGCAAGGAAGGATAAATTCTTTTGATGGTGCTTTCTAAGGTATGTTATTTATAGGTCATCGCACCATTCTCACTATAATTTTTTTTCTATAATTATTTAGACCATAAAATTGCTATTCATTGAGAAAACATATCCAAGTATCTGTGGTAAAAAATCAACTTGCGGGTCATTGTATTTTTGGAGTTACACTCCGTGGAAAATAGGGTTTTTGGCTAGTCCTGAAACTAGTCAAAAACATGTGTTTCAAGTAAAAATGTCATAACGTTTTCATAACAGATACAAATTCTGTGAAACAAAATGTGTTGGTTAGGGTACAATCTTTAGTATACTTTGTAACAATTTCATATCAATTCAACAAATATTCCGTGCGTAGCACACTCTACAAGGTCGCTCTCTAGAATAAGCTAGAATTCAACAAGGTATGTCATTTTTGCTATAACTCCTTTCCTAAGAGGTTCCAAGTAGTGAAACTTGGAGGAATTTCATAAAACACATTGAAGAACATTTAATATCAGTTTCAAATCTTTATACATTACAGGTACAAAGTTATGATTACTTCAAGTTAGGGTTGTTGACTAATCCAAAACTAGGCATGTGAGACTAAAGAAAAGTTTGATGAAAATGCTAGTCTCTTGTTATTGAAGTTAAGGAAGGTTTACAGGAATGTGATCATATACACCAAGTCTATTATAGAGCTACAAATCAGATTTGTATGTTGAAATTGATGAGGGATTTTGGTTGAGGTACATGTTGCGTACATGGTTGAGACAAGTAGTTGATGAGTTGGCACATACATGAGGTGTATAGTTGATGATGTTGGTACATATTGATGAGCCATAGTTGATGAGTAGTTGACACATGATTGGTAAATACTTGGTACATGGTTGGATGCACTTGTTTATGGTACAGGTTGATTACAGGTTGAGGTACAGGTTGATGCATGGTTCAAATTTATTGGTACAGGTTTACAATGCTATANTTGGTAAATACTTGGTACATGGTTGGATGCACTTGTTTATGGTACAGGTTTATTAAAGGTTATTTGGTACAGGTTGGTGGATGGTTGATGGACTTGTTTATGGTATAGGTTGATTACAGGTTGAGGTACAGGTTGATGCATGGTTCAAATTTATTGGTACAGGTTTACAATGGTATATCTCACAGTGATAGGTTGACAGTGGTTCCATCATTCTACTTCTACTTTAGGGTGGCAGGACGGGGCAAGGACAGGTGGTTGTAGTTGCCTTCTGGTTGTAGTCGGAGAACATAGGGGGTTGTAGCCTCCTTCTGGTTGTAGCTAGAGGATTGGGGAGTTGGAGCTTCCCTTAGGTTGTATTCTAAGAAACTAGGGGGTTGGAGCCTCCTTCTAGTTGCAGCTGGAAAACAAAGGAAGTTGGTTCTTCCAATGAATCTAATTCTTTAAGACATATAATAAAAAGCATTCTATGGTTTTCTCCCGATTTGGGTTTCCACATAAAACACTGGTGTATTGGGTATGAGTATGTTTGTTCATTTGTTCATTGCTTATTTACTATGCAGTTATTGGATGATAATGCTTCATTGATATAACACTTGGATTATATGGTTAAAAAGGATTAAATTTCTCTATTACTGATTCACCCCCCCTCTCAGTAATCCAACATATTCTATTGTTGTGACTGTGTTGCTTGCACCATATTTCAGTGTCTGAAGTTTGATCTCAAGATTTCTCTTGAGTTTGAGCTTTTCCTCTCCGAGCTTCTGGAAGGCATGATTCCCATAGTAGTCTCGTTCACCTCTCTCACCAAGTCTTCCCTCTGCTCACACTTAAGCTTAACTTACTGACTGAAGTTGATCAAGACCTCACCTGTTTGTACATGTTGGTCCCTGTTTTTTGAGTTAAAACGATATTGTCTTTAGCCTTCACCCATTCGACCTCTTTAAACTTATTCATTGTGACATACAAACTGATGGGTAATGGTCTTACCTCCCCTGCAATCAAGAGGTCACTTCTAGTGCTAACACCCTATTATGTAGTGGAAATGACTTCCATGGCTTGTCAGTGAAGAAAAAGGGAGTCAAAGGGGTTATTTAATGTCACTTACTTAGGATATGTTATGTTTTGAAGTGACATTAAGGAAATAAGTAACTTTAGATTAATGAGTTACTTAAACATTATTAAAAGTGACTTTTAATCTTAAAGTGAACGTAAAAGGGGAATAAGGGTTATATTTGATTTAGTCAAAAAGGGGAAAGTTCTAGAAGGCATGGAAGAAGGATAAAAGGAGGGGTAGTGCTTCACTTTGGTATTTGGATTTATCACTTTAGGGTGATCTTGGAGCCAAGGTTTTATTTAGGTTTTTGGAAAAACCATTCCATTGCAGTTTAGTTTTGGTGGTGTAAGATCCACCCTAGCTAAAAAAAGGAGGAGGATCGATCTAGGATCTTCACTTGAGCTTTATCTTCTGGTTTGGAGGTTTGGAGTTATTCCTTATACAATTTTAGAGGAGGAAGCTCCATTTACTGAGGAGGTTGTGGCATCATTCCAGGTTTTGGGTTTGCAGATTATGTGTTTTATTGATGTGTTACAACTGCTACAACAACCATAGATATTGTATTATTGTGAACAATATTCCATTCATAATAAAGTGACATATTATTTATTCTATTTATGGTGCACTTATATTTCATGCAACATGTTTGACGAAATATCTGTTTATGGATTACATGCAAAATGTTTGTAGAAAGTACTCAATTAGCTTAGTAACACATGTAATGCAAGTATTTGACAAAATTTCATAACCAGAACTACATAGTTGGAAAACAAATCTTTAATACCCTGGCATATCTCCATTAGGAATATTAGATCCTCCTCATTTGTTGTGATCTCAAAATACCACTCCTAGATGTTTTCTCAGTTATGGAACAAGTACAATGCTAAAGAATGGAACCCCCTCTCCTCCTATTGGCCTGGCATTTAACATAGCCTGATAATTGTCTAGGGTTAAGGTTTTGACTTCCTCAACCGTCAATTAATGATAAGGTTTGGACCTTCTAGAATCTTCTTGAAAATACACATGTGGCTAGTCCCACACCTTTGAGTAATGGGGTTTGATGTGGAATCCGCTCATACCATGGTGGTCAACAAGGTAGGTCAACTTGTCAGAGGCATAAATTTTGCATATGAACTCTGATTGAGGTGATTCTTGCACAATTAGAAAGGTTTTGGTGTGTAGAACATTGTTAAGGGAGAACTAAGTAGTTTTTTTTTTTACCAAAAAATGTCATTTAATGCCTCAAGATGGATCTGGAAGGTTTTGAACTCCATTTTCCAAACTAGGACCTACCACTAAAATGGCCCTACAAGCCAATTCCTTCAATTTTTTCCACCCATAAAGTACCAATATAGATGAAAAATTATATAATGATTCAATCTGAATCATACCTACCCATTTAGGTATGGTCCCCAAAACCTTTGATAAATTAGGTGAGTAAACTTCTCCTCTTCCTTCTCCCTGAAGTACCATTTTTCTTTTCTTGGAAGTTGTCCTTTCAACCCAATCTACCAAAGGTCATGCTACCCCTCTCTTGTAGTTCTGGAATTCCTCTGTAAAACTATGTCTTATGCAACTCTTCCTGAGCATACATTGTTAATTCCTTTATGGTAGGTAGTACCTACTCCTCCTCAAGATCCAACATGGAAGGCTCATAGAGTTTAAAATTATCCACATTCACTACTGAGTAAATGTGCATGTATGGGGGTAGAATTAGTATGTAGACGGTATCTCCCACCTTCTCCAATACCCCAAAAGGGCCATACAACATAGCCTTGATATTCTTACTAGGACCATATAATATTCCCTTGTTCAGGTATAACCAAACTTTGTTTCTCACTTTGAATGACCTCTTGGTTTTGTGTTGATCATGTCTGGCCTCATACTTTTCTTGTGACTTCTTCAACATCTCTTACACTTGCAAATGGATCTATCTAATCTTTTAAACAAATTTCTCTACTTTCAATGCTTCTCCTATGATGGCTTCCCTCACTCGTCCTTACTATCCATATACAACTTCCATGGGAGAAGGAACAAAATTACAAAAGGAAGTTCAAAAGGGGACTTACCAGTAGAAGTATGGATTGCTCTATTATAATACTATTGATTATAGATCATATTTTCATCCCAAGTCTTTAGAGGCTTCTAACTATAACCACTCAAAATTTGCACCAAAGTCCTATTGACTACTTCTATCTCCCCATCTGTTTGTGGATGGAATGTTGTAAATATATTCAACTTAGTGTCCATCTTCTCCCAAAGTGTAGTCCAAAAGTTAGTGAAAAATATAGTATCCCAATTTGAGATGATGTTCCTTAGTATCCCAAAGTGCACCCAGACTTGTTCAAAGAACGTGTTTTTTCCTTCTTATCCTTTGATGGACTTTTCACAAGGCATAAGAATGTACATGTTGCTGACCTATCAAATACCACAAATAAATAGTCATGTCCCTTCCTAGTTGTTGGTAAACATCCCACAAAATCCATGGAAGTGATTTATTAATTTCACGTGGATACAGGTAAGGGATGGTATATACCTTACTTTCTATTACTGGGCTTGTTGGTACAACAAATTGTTCTTCCTATAATATATTGTGTAGTAGATTCTTGCATTTTTGACCATGTTATGAGGAAAATCACTCTATGGAATGGGGTAAGCCACAATAGATGGAAATGACTGCAGAAATCAACTCTAATATCAAGTATGATATATAAACAAACGTGCTAACAAGACAAGATAAAGAGCCTACCTCGTCCAAACGTTCGATGAAGTCCATCGTGTAGCACTCAACTCAAAGCTATACACCTGCAACTTTTCCTCGACAACCAAGATACGCAAGCATATGATGACAACATATAGATTTAGCACATATAATAGCATAATCCATCAATATTCATGACAAATACACCCATGGAATAACAGTTCAAATATTTGCAAAACATTAATTGGACGAGAAAAGAGTATTTCTATTAAAATATGAACAATAGAAGTGTGTGAATGATGAACTTCTGTGTCGGCCCATCTCGGAACCGAGAAACTAATTCCCTTCAAGCTGAGCCTCCACCACTTCAATCCTCCACCAAAGGTAAGATCATATAAGAGAGACAATGAGGTTCTCCATCGAAATAGGGAAGAGCTTGGGGGTTGAACAATGTGTTTAGACTTAAAAGGAGAAAGGGATGCAAACTCAATATGAAGTGAATAATTTCTCCCGAGTAACTTTGCTCTCAAAGTTGAATTCTTCTCCTCTCTTCCACGGCTTGGATATGGCCCATTTATAGCCTTCAAATGGAATTGAAGAGCTAAGTCAGAATGTTTCCAGTATATGGAAGGTCAAGGATTATGGATCTCGTGACGTGACATGGAAACCCGACACCATTTTTTAATTTTGGGCACAAAACCTGATGTACATGGGAAGTAATGGTGCAACCTATGTATACGCATGTTCTATAGCTGTTAGGGCACGTATGTGTGGAAAAATATGTTTTTTATCTCTGGGAATTGCAAAAAGGGACTTCAAGTCTGCATAGGGAAATGGAAAAGGCCTTCTGAGAAATTTGCAGAAGATGAGGAAAATCTTGCTATAACAGATGCCCCCTAATATGTGAGTTCAGAGGAGTATATGTGATGGTCGAAATACATTATAATTCCTAGAAGTGGAGTAATGGAGACCCAGCTAGACGAACTAGTTGCTCATAAGAATATTACAATCCATAATGAATTTGTACACATGGCTGCCAATTTGAATTACACTGCAAATCCATGTGGAAATATACCAAATAGTTGTTCATGGCCACGAATAGGCAATACAAAAGTAGATACATGCCATAGGTTGTCATAGTCATGAACAAGGGCTAGTGAAAACCGATCTCAAAATTAATTTGAAGATATCTGTATACAATGGAGTACAATATGATCTCCCATGATCACTGAATTCATATAGGTACTGGCCCAATGAATGATAGCAACAACTCATGAAATATGTGACTATGAACTGGTGTCTTAAAGTCTTCTACATTATCCACCAAAGGTGCAAGTCTACATCATGTGAACAAATGAGTTGAGGTTGAACACAATGAGACTTCATTTGATTACCAGTCATTAAGGTATATCGTTAACAAATGAAAGACAACCAATTGATAATGAAAGTAGGTATCAAGGCACCGAGTACATTCTTACAAGTGTGAATAAAGGTGTGGAGGTCGAACACTTGAAGAATCCATCGATCAGGAGACATTGATGTATTCCCAACTGTCAATGGTGAGAGAACCTGCCACTGATGACTGCAAGCCTCTAGATACTCATAGGAATCTAGGCCTCGTTTCCATAATAGATGAGATGAAGTCGATGGAAGGAGACCCACTAAAAGGAGAGAATTAAGGCATCTCTCATCAGTCAGCATGAGGTACAAAGCAATAGCTTAATGATTTAGAGGAACTCAGACGAAGAACATGTTCAAGAACCAACGACCCTATGCATATTTTGCATGCACCAGATGCAAGCAATGCACAAACAATACCCTCTGAATAGAAGCCAATAAGGAAAATTGTTGACAAAGGTAAGGAAACCACCAATAAAGCTAATGGAATCTAAGACATTGCATGAATCCCAGTGTGTGAATATATTTCTTGTCGTCGAACACAATGGAAACCCCCCAGTCAACAAGAAATGAGGAGATGTCAATTGTTGGGTTAAAGGTTACCTACCCATAAGGAAAGTAGGACCAGGGTGCAATGGTAGGACTTCAACTTCCTGTAACTCTGATACACACTGAGGGTATGGCAGACATGCAAATTCAAGAGTTTTTAGAAATGGTTGACACAGGATTATAGACATCCTTTGAACAAGAGCATGAGACATATGGATGAATCTCGAAGCATAGACTCAATGATGAAACTTTGTGATGCAGGAGGCACCAATAAAAATCTCCATAGGGACTGGAAGAGTAACCAGTCAGGGGAGTAAACTCTAAGTAACGATCTTAGCTTCCTAAGGTCATGCTAAACCCAAAATTTTGATGACATGTGGACTCAAAAGTTTGTGCCATGTTCAAAGGTGACACGACAACTACCAACATGAGATAATATTCATTTCCCACCCGTATTTTTTTGGTTTTAAATAGTCAAATGATTTTTTTGATACAAAGGAGGAAACAAGTGTCATGAGTAAGCAACTAGTTCCAACAGTAGAACATACCTATGCTCAATGAAATGAGGTGCATGCAGAATATGGACACTTAGGGGAATGTTTCCTCTTGGGGTATAGGGTGTCAAGATGCAAAGGATATAAACAAGGCTTTGATTGGATGATGATGCAAACTATTGAGATAATAGGCTTATAACGAAAAAGCGGGAACTGACAATAGGCTCAATAATGCAAGCAGGATAACAATATGTAATTACAACTTAACTCCAAAGAATGTCCTTTTTCGTAGACTTAGTCCCCTAGGCCCAAAAAATTATAAAACAATACCCAGGAAAATTCTTCTAGCCACTAGTGAGTAGAGTATTCCTTTTTTGAAATTAGTCTACTTGGTCTGAAAAAGGGTTAAAGTTTCACCACATGGACGTCCTTTCAAATCCAATTTACGAGTGTGAAAGAGACAAGTTCACTCGACAATCTTTTCTCTTTTTGAGAGAGTCGGAAAAGTGATTAACCAAGACTCAGTGGTGTTTTTCTAAGCAACATATCATGGGGGAGGATAGGGCTCCCATGGAGGACTTCTGTGGAAAGTTAGAAACTCACTGACAGATGACACAATCTTGGGAAAACCCAAAGATTTACAAGTTGAGGAGGATAAAATACTTGCAGAGGTTACCTTTTCTACAATATATAGAAGAATTCCCCTTATCTAGAAGGGTGTAGAGGAAGGAATTTGAGGCTCTACAAGATCATTCCAATCAAAGGAAACCATTCTAGGAATTGGAGGGAGTGTACTCGGAAAGGGTGGAATGCTCCCTTGTGCAGAAGGTGTAGAACTATAAATTCTAAGGACATGGTCTAAAGATGCATCACCCCCCAAAAGAAGAGCGATATTGACCGAATATTGCATCAACAATATCACTTCCTTAGACTTGTCACTCTCTAAGAGAAGATTAGGATCGACCTAAGATTGTATCGGCACGACCACTTCTTCAATCGTTTCATCACCCCCAAAAACAAGGTCAAGAGGGTGCCTCAACCCTCCCAAAAAGAGTGGTGTAGGTCGAAGATTGCATCGACATGACTGCTATATCAACCAAAGAAGGACTAGAATGTTGGGAAACCAAAGACGACTCAGAACCTGAAGGGCCCCTAGGAAAGAACCATGCTTCTTGTACCACAACAATAGCAGGGCACAAATGAGTAAGGTGGTCTCCTTTGCAAAGTCTACAAAGGAATTTGGGATTAATTCTTATACGTCTAGGCTTTTCAATCGTACGAATTCCCTCAGCATGACTTGCAGTGGTTGGTGAAATTCTCCAAGCATGACTTGCAAAGGCTAGTATCGAATCTCTAACATGACTTGCAGAGTTTGGTGATGAATGCCCAACATGACTTGCAAAGGTTGGTGACAAACCTTCAACATGACTAGAAGAGGTTCATGATGAACCCCCAACATTACTTGCAAAGGTTGGTGATAAATCCCTGACATGAATAGCAGAGGTTGGTAATGTATGTGCAGTATGAATAGAAGTGACTAGAGTTGTGTCCCCGGCGTGAATTCCAACGGCTGGTTGTTGGTCTTCAACATGAATTGCAGAGGTTGTCAACCAATGTCCAACATGACTAGCAGAGGTTGGAGATATAATGCCAGTATGACTTGTACTGACTAGACTGGCGGTGGTTGGTTGCGGCATTTGAAACCAAGGTTCTGGGAAATACTGGTTTTGAGAAATTGTAGGCCAGGAAAGGTTTTGATATACACCATGGCCCTATCCAATGGGAAAGTTTCATCCTCCAGACTGATTCATAATGGGTTGTAAGGGCATCGTCACTGAGGAAGCCGCTTGCGAAGAGATAGCGACATGACAAGGGTTACTCAGGTGAGGATATATGTTTCCCCCATATGAATGAAATCTATGAAGGGGGTTTCCCATACTATAAAACTGACTCCCCCCAGATGAAACACCAGAGGACAGATGGAGGTCCTCCATGGGAAAATAATTTGCAGGAAATAGCATAGCGGAAGAAGGATATATGGATGGGATGTAATAAGTAGAATGACCTCCCATTTGAGAACTTTCTCCTGGAAAAGTGAAGCTAAGATTGGATCCGTAGGAAGGAATATTCCAAACTCCTACTGTAAGAGTTAGTTTAGGGATATGATGCCCACCAAATGAAAAGGGAGAATTAGGAGGCATCATGCCCCCAGACCCAAAACTAGGATTCACATAGGGCGACGAGACAAAGGATGGAAAGTGCGAAGACATGTCTAGAACACCATGAGAAAAATGATTAGATGCCCAAGGTATTGGTTGAGTATCAAGATTTGGCATACCACTCAGAAATACAAAAGGATTTGTTCCCATGGAATGAGAAAATACCACGGGTTGGGTTGCGCCAACTGAGGGAGTCACGGGGGTTCCACTAAACACAGTATTGAAAATTCACGACACAATAAAAAATCCTAAGGCCAACTAATAATCATAGAGCACACCAAAGTAAAACAAAAATTCCAATGCACACAAACAGGATATAGTGGTTGAAAATGGGCCTCCCTCACTAGAGTAGGTATGCCTCGTCCAAGAGGGGCATGAGACTCCCTTCAAAAGATCGAAGGTATAATAATCAGTTATAAGGGCCCTCGTGGGATTAACAACCAGATGGTCAGATCCCCCTACAGAGGTAATCCTCCATAAAGGCTATGTGATGTCTGACCCTTATCTGACCCAGGGTACCTACATAATAACCCTTGCAAGTAACCTATGTGGCTACCTATGTTAAGTAACTAAGCCACCAAAATATAACTAATGTGCAAGAGAATACTCGTAATTCAGGTCCACCATATGGGCAGGGTAACAAATCCCTAAATATTGAAATCATTGCCTCTCATGGAGGTAAAGGTACTAACAATACCCCCATATACGAATAGATCCCCAGAAATATCTTTGACGCTAAGAAGGTATTGGAGGGATATCTCCTCAACCAACTTCGYACAACCTCGTGMTTAACTCCRGTGTGAGAGGAGCCTCCTAACGTCACCAATTATACAATGGATTTCACCACTCCCTTAGTGAGACACATATGTTGAGTTTAATAGCCTTGGAGAAGTTTACTCACAAAATCCTATTCCAAGGCTCTAAATCTTAAGSTAGTTTGTGCACCCTRAAAAATAAAATYGTTTATAATCAATTTTAAAKTTATCAGCATTACTTTTAGAGGCTTTTTTTACTCAAAAGGTGTGGTCGTGAAAYTGATGATGTTATGACTCAGCAAGTAAAAGAAATGAATATGAATAAAATGCAAAGTCATAACTTCAATTCTCAATAAATGATAAGCTTTTCAAAATGCAATTTTCAATTCAATTCTGGAATTTCAAATAAGATGCAATCTTTCCATACATCTACTAAGATCAATGATAAGAACCCAAAAGCTCAAATGCCAACAATGCAAAATGTATATTTTTTTGTATTTTCAATATAAAAGAATGAAAATGCAAGGACTCAACAACAACTTGATATAAAGAACCTATTGTAAGAAAACAAAGACAACCAAGTAGGATATCAAGAAGCAAACACCCATCCCAAGAGGCAAGGAAAACCAATGAAAATAATGATGAGAAAGAAAAATTGGCCGAAAATTCAACCAAAGAAAGGTTTCCTATCACTTTGTAGACACTTAACAGTTATGACAGAGACTTAAGAAGACTCAGCAATCATCAAAACTTACCCAACAAACATCAAACTTAGCAATCAAGCAAAAAGGGTGATGTACGTGACTGTTCAGGAGAAAACCACGTATGTACGTGCCCTATAGAACGACAACTCGCATATGTATGCGTCTATCAAGGGAAAACCCGTGTATATGTATTAAAACACTGTCAAGTTAGGGATAAGGCCAAGAAACTCAGAATCAAAATGAAAATAGGTTTTCAAGCAGTCAGACGACAAGAAAACTCAAGCTATCTAAGAGAAATCAAAGGAGAAAAACACTCCAAACCCTGAAAAGAAGATTCCCTCCCCAGTATGGTCGCCAACTCTATTACAAGGAAAATCACTCTATGGCATGGGATAAACCACAACAGATGGAAATGGCTTCATAAATCAACTCTAATCTCAATTATGTTATATAAACAAACGTGATAACAAGACAAGATAAAGATCTTACCTTGTCTAAACGTTCGATGAAGTCCATCGTTGAGCACTCGACTCAAAGCTATACACTTGCAAATTGTCCTCAACAACCAAGATACACAAGCATATGGTGATAACATATAGAGTTAGCACATATAATAGCATAATCCACCAACATTCATAACAAATACGCCCATGGAATAACAATTCAAATATTTGCAAGACATTAATTAGACGAGAAAAGAGTATTTCTATTAAAATATGAACAATGAAAGTGTATGAATGATGAACTTTCATTTCGGCACATTTGGAGCCGAGAAACTGATTCCCTTCCATCTAGGCCTCCACCAAAGGCAAGCTCATATAAGAGAGACAATGAGGTTCTCCATCAAAATAGGGAAGAGCTTGGGGGATGAACAATGTGTTCATACTTAAAAGGACAAAGGGATGCAGACTCAATATGAAGTGAATAATTTCTCCAGAGTAACTTTGTTCTCAAAGTTGAATTCTTCTCCTCTCTTCCACAGCTTGAATATGGCCCATTTATAGCCTTCAAATGGAACTGAAGGGTTGAGTCAGAACGTTTCCAATATATGGAAGATCAAGGATCATGGATCTCGTGACGTGACATGGAAACCCGACACCATTTTTATTTTTTTGGGCAAAAAACTCGATGTACGCGGGCTTTAATGGTGCAACCTGCGTATGCACATGTTGTATAGTTGTTAGGGCGTGTATATGTGGAAAAATATTTTTTTAATCTCTAGGAATTGCAAAAAGGGACTTCAAGTCTGCATAGGGAAATGGAAAAGGCATTTTGATCAATTTGCATGGGGTGAGGCAAATATTTCTATAACAAACCATTACATATACCTTTGTAAGTTATCAATTGTCTTCCCAACATCAAAATTCCTTGCAACTTTGGAGGTGTGAGCCTCTCTGATAAGCTACAATATTTACCTTTAGGAACACAGAGCTTGTCTAGATTTTAGAGTACCCCATTTTGGAGATGATAATTATCCTTATTGTCACCATATTCTACATGAATTTTTCCTTATAGTTGTTGAAACACCCCCCTTGACATCCTCATATTTTGTGTATGCCTCTTTGTATGCATCAAGGGTAAAAGGCTCCATGTGCATAAGAATTCCCAAATATGTAATCTTGGATGTGGGTGTCCTTTAAAGAATGTCTTCTAACTTACTAGTCCTACCCTTCTTATACTTTATGAATAAATGAAATTGTTGCAAAAACCCCATCCACTTGTAATGGTTGGTTTGTTGAAGCTTACTCTAGGCCTGAAAATAATACATTGGCTTCTAATATGTGTGGATAATTCTTTCCTTGCACTTAAAGTAGTGCTTACATTTCTTAACAACTTAAAGTTCAAGGGCATGGATTTCCTTATCATAGGTAGGGTAGTTTAAGACTCCTCCATGAAACATTTCAGAATGATAGCATACCATCTTACCTCCCTACATAAAAACTACTCCCATAACATACCCACTTACATTTGTCTCCACTTTAAAAGGCTTATGCAAGTTAGGCAATGTGAGCACTTGTGCTTGACTAATATTTCATTTTAGTGCATCAAAATATTTATGTTGACTATTTCCTCACTGGAAACTCTTATCACTTGTTTTTATGGCATGGAGTGGTGCAGCTACCACTGAAATGATGCTATGAACTTACGTAGGTACTGTACTACCCCAACAAAGCTCCTAACTTTAGTGAAATTAGTAGAAACTGGCCATTTTATGTTGGCCTCCATCTTTTTAGGATCTCTCTTGAGCTCCCCTCCACCAATCACATACCCTAAATACACCAATGATTTTTGACAAAACTCACATTTCTTTAAGGTTATCCAGTAGTTTATTCCTTTTCAGATTCTCTAACACCTGCATGAGATGTGAGATGTGCTCCTTCTAGGTAGAGCTATAAACCAATATATCATCCAAATAGACTATAATAAATGAATCTAAATATGGGTGCAAAACATCATTCATCATACTCATAAATTTAGTTGGTGCATTACATAAACCAAATGGCATGACCAACCATTCATACAAACTTTACCTTGTCTTGAAGGCGGTCTTCTAGGTGTCTTACTATTTGACACATACCTAGTGGTATCCCGATTTGAGATCCAACTTGGTGAAATACTTGGCATGATGCAATTGGTCTAACAAATCATTGATCCTAGGAAGAAGGTGTCGATTCTTGAGTGTAATCATGTTCAAAGTTCTGGAATCGATACACATCCACCAAGTCCCATCCTTCTTGGGTACTATGATAATAAGAAACCCACAAGGTGAGGTTCTTGGTTGAATTATTTCTTGATCTAGTATATGTTGCAATTGTTTCTTCATATAGCCCAATATTGGGTAATGGGGAGGTAGGAAACAATTGTATCATGCGATCCACTTCCCTCTTATATGGTATCCCTTTAGGCTCCTGGAACACACCTCTATATTCATATATAAATTCCTCCAAATGATATTTTTTCTCTTTTGTACATCCCTCTAAGGATGCATTTTCTCTTACCAATTCATCACTCGATTGATTCTCTCGTAAGAAAAGAAAAACATACTTACTATAAATAATCAACCTTTTGGCTTGGTTGGAACTTACTAGTGATATATTCAATTTACCTTTATTTCCATTGATAATGAAATATTTCCCATCCTTGATCAAGAAGCACCATTTTTCTCTCCTCATGAAGATTGCATTGCTCATATACATGTAGGGGCTTCCAAGCTCTACTCCACACACATCAATGGGTACTACATACAACTCCACTTCATCAATAAAATATACACTTATATCATATTTGATCTTACACTATTTCATCACCTTTATCTATGCATCATTATTTACCCACCCTAATGGATATGAGCTAGGATGATCATGAAACTCTAACCCAAGCTTGTGGACCAAATTGGTTGCTATGAGATTGGCGCGTGAATCAAAATCAAATAGAGTGTATACCTTGGTCTTCTTGACCTAGATCTTGATATAAGAGAGTTTTTGTCATCTCCTTCTCTTCCTTGTGATGAACGATACTTAGATTCACCTCCTTCTACACTAAAGTGCAAGAAATATTCTCATCCACATCTGAAAGGCTCTCTGCCTAATTTATTGAATCCATGACTAGAAGGTTCTTCTTCTTTGCATCCTTCTTATGGTTCTTAGGGTTCATCTCTGAATGTAGTTTCTAACACTTTTCTTCAGTGTGACCATCGATTATGCAATAGTTACAGTGGTTGTCATATTCTTGTCTTTCCATTTCCACTTCTTCTTCTTGACCTCCTTGAAAGTGTCTTAGTTCTCTTTCTATTTGGAACCACTTGGTTGTCCTTTATTTTGTCCTATATTTTCCATATATTGTGCTTGCAATAGGCCTCATCGATTGTCTTGGGATTGAAAAGAATCACTTGCTTTTGAAAATGATTGTCTAGACCCCCCAAATACTTGAGCAATACATCTAGATTCTTGGGAGAGATACCCAACATGATAGCCATCTTTCTGAAATTGGTGGTGTACTCTTGCACACTCTACCCTTGCCTTTGCCTAAAGTAATTCTAATGGATCCGTTGGTCCTCTACATGCCTGATAGGGTAGAAATATGACTTAATGTGGGTTTTGAAATCCTTCCACTCAGTTACTAGTAGATCAACCTCTAGCCTAAGTGTCTTTGTGTGGCTTTCCCACTAGTTCAATGCATGGCCCTCTAATTTCAGTTGAACAAATGAAATATTTTTCTCCTTATCTATATTGTGAACATTGAAATAGACCTCTAATTGTTACAGTTATTGGTTCAACTTTACTGCATCATTATCAACTTGGTATGGTTTGATATCCACTTTTGCTTCCATTTCAAATAAATACTATTAAGGGGTAATGTCATCGAAACTTGGTTTCTCTTTCTCAGGCTCTTTCCTTGGCTCCTTTAATGGGTCTTCATTATCTCTTGGTTTCGCCTCGGATCTGGTCTCTAAGTTAGAGCATCCAACCTCCCTGAACAATCTAATATTATTTGTTAGATTTTCCATGAGGAGGGCCATATTGCAAGAGATATCAACGATTTCTTCTTCCAGCCTCACAAATATGTATTCTATTCGATCTAGAGGGTTGTTGTGAACATAATCATTCACAATGGCTAGGGTTTCACGACTTCCCACAAATACTCCAAAGAAAACAGATATGATACCAATATGATTTGTAAATTTTCATGGATATTCCATTAGAACATTCCATCATAAACGATCTTATAATATGTTGAAATATTTATTATGAAAATTTATTTCCTTAGATCTCAAATTTTTCATCTCTAGATTATTGCTCTATTTTTAGATAAAATAACCGAAATATGAAAACAAAAGAAAAGGAAAATGATAAAAACACCATCCACAGAAATAAACACAATATTTACCCTAGGAAACTCAATACAAGAGAAAACCCAGCTCAAAGAAGAGGCTTATCCTTTGCTCTTTTTGTTTCAGTTATCGAAATGCAAATACAAAGGAATGGGCACTCTCTATGGAGTTTCCTATGACATTGTGGCATGAAAGGTTTCTATAAAATCTTCCTCCTTCTCTATTATGCTCTCAAAATACCACTCCTAGAAGTTTTTCTCAACTATGGAACAAGTACAATGTTGAAGAATGTAACCCCTCTCCTCCTAGCAGCACAATATTTAACATATCATGATAGTCATCTAGGGTTAGGGTTTTCACTTCCTCAACCCCCATTTAGTGATGAGGTTTGGACCTTCTAGAATCTTCATGAAAATCCACACATGGCGAGCCCCACATGTTTGAGTAATGGGGGATAATGTGGCATCCACTTGTACCTTGGTGGTCAACAAGGCATGTCAACTTACGAGAGGCATAACTTTCACATATGAGTTTTAATTGAGGAGATTCTTACACCATTCAAAAGGTCTTGGTGTGTAGAACATCGTCAAAAGATATCTGAGGAATTTGTTGACCAAAAAATGTCGTTTAGTGCCTCCAAATGGCTCTGGAAGGTTTCAAACCCAATTTTCCAAACCGATACTTGCCGCTAAAATTTTCTTGCAAGTTGATTCCTCCAATTTTTTCCACCCAGAAAGTACCAAGATAGATGAGAATTTATATGATGATCCAATCTAAATCACCATGTCTCTCAAAAAGTGGTATTGAACATCAGTGTATTTTTTTTAGAATGATAAGCATGCTTATTTTCTAGAAATATTGCACTTTGATTGTCACAGTGCAACCTTACAACTTGTTGTACAAACCCAAATACCTAAACACAATCTTTGTAACTATACAACTTCATTCCTTACATGAGTGTTTCTTTGCATTTAGCTATTGTAGTTGAGAGTGCAACTACAACATGTCTCTTTTTCATCTAATTGATTTCTCCTTGAAATAGGTTAAACACATAACCACTTGTGGATATTCATTGATCCATATATTTATCCTAGAATACATAAGCAAATCCATGTACATCTAACACTCTAATTTGTCCAGGTATTTCTTGGTAGAATATTGAATAATTTGTAGTGCCACGCAAATACTTGAAAACTGCCTTTATAGTTTTTCAATGCTCCTTCCTTGGTTTTGACATATACCCGCTCAAAAATTCCACTGCATGGGAAATGTCTAATCTAGTACAGACCATTTCATGCATAAAACTTCCAACAACACTAGAATATGGAACATGGCACATGTCCTCTTCCTCTTATTGTGTCTTGGGACACTGATTTGTAGATAAATTTACACCTATAGGAATAGGAACCTTGACCATCTTACATTCCTAAATATTAAACCTCTACAATACTCTTTGAACATATTTCCTCTTATTCAACCAAAGTTTCCTATTTTCCTAGTCTCTTTTAATTTCCATGCCCAAAATAAAATTTGCAACACCAATATATTTCATATCAAATTCAGAAGACAATTGGATTTTTACATTTTGATGATTTCCTTGTTGTTTCCAATCAAGAACATATCATCTACATATAATGCCACATAAATAAAATGATCACCAACTACCTTGGAATACACACATTGATTAGATTTGCTTCTTAATAAACCAAGTCGTTATATATAAGTATCAAACTTTTGATACCACATTCTTGAGATTGTTTTAATCCATACAAGGAATTTTTCAATTTACAAACTAGTTCTTTCTTTCCCTTCACAACAAAACCTTCTATTTGTTTCATGTATATTTCTTCTTCAATATCCCCATGTAGGAATGTTGTCTTCACATCCATCTTCTCTACTTCGATATCAAAAAAAGCAACAATAGAAAAAAGAAATATAATAGAAGTTAATTTATAGCTGGCGAAAAAATTTCACCAAAACCAATTCCCTCTACCTGGGAATATCCCTTTTCTACTAAGCGAGCTTTGTATTTCTCCACTTTGCCTCTTGCATTCAAATTCTTCTTAAACACCCATTTTCTACCAAGGATTTTTTTTCTAAATGGAAACTCAGCTAGATCTCAAGCCTCATTCTTATCCAAGGTGGTCATTTCTTCAACCATGACCTTCTTCCAGAGTTTACTATCCTCTAAATCCATTTCCTCCCTAACAATTTTGGGATCATCATCAGTAATAGATAAAGAAAAAATAACATGAAAATCAGTTGGAGTATACCTTTTTGGTTGCCTTCTTTCCCGAACCAATCTCCTCAAAATTGGAGTATGAGGTTCTTCTTCTTTTAATTCACTTCTTCTATTGAGTCAGATTCTTCATCCTTCAACTCGAAATTTATTATCTCAAGTTATTTTTCCCTTGGTAGGAATTCTTATTTAAGAACATCTTTAACCTCTCTAAAAAAATATCTCGACTGTAAACTATATTCTTAGTTACTAGGTTCCCAAGTTTATAACATTTTATACCATCTTTATAACCAATAAAGATACATTTTTCAAACTTTTTTATCCATCTTAATCCTATTTTCATTTGGAACACATACATAAGCATAACAACCAAAAATTTTGATATGTTTAGGAGAGTGTTTCTTACCATTCCATGCCTCATGAAGATTATGTCAAAAAACGTTGATGAGGGTGATTGATTTACCAAGTAACATGTAGTATCCACTACCTCTACCCAGAATTCATGTTCTAACCTAGCGCCACTAAGCATGCTCCTTGAATTTTCCATCAATGTCTTACTCATTCCTTCTGCAACTCCATTACATTGAGGTGTGTACGGAGTATTATTTTTCCATGATATTCGACACTTCTTATAGAATTTCTAGAATTCATTTCCACATAACTCTCCACCATTATATGTCCTCAACACCTTTATTTTCTTCTCTACTTGATTCTCTACAATAGCCTTAAACTCTTTAAATTTATCAAAGACCTTATCTTTCTTTCAGAGGACATGAATCTATATATTCCTTGAAAAATCATCTATGAATGAAACATAATACACATATTTACCTAATCATGGAACAATCACATATCCAAACACATCACTCTATATCAACTCTAACATTCCCTTTTCTCTTGTAGAACTAGATGAAACTCTTACCCGATTTTTCTTACCATATATGTAATGTTCATAGAAATCAAAATCTAAAGTGAAATTAGAAGTACATTCAATCATACTTTTACCTTGTAATTATCCAAGTCCCTTCTCTCCAATATGTCCCAGTCTTTGATGCCATAACATTTTCTTCTCTCCAGTGATGTCTTCTTAATTTCCACCCTGAGGAACAACAAAAATATTACACCCATCAGTGATAATGATTCCCAACAACTTGTACAGAGTTCCATTTCAAATTTCCTTTTCAAACATGGTATGTATACCTCCATCACTCTTCTTACTTATTGATATTAAGTTTCTATTTAGCTCTAGAATGTGCAAAACCCTAAGGAGTGTTCCAATCCTTTCATCCTTAAGAAACAACTTAACTCTTCCGCATCTGATGATTCTGGTTATTGATTCATCTCCTATGAAAACATCACCTCCATTATACTTTTCATATTCATGAATCCTCCCTAAGAGGATTCATATGAAAATAATCACCCTAGTCAATCAGCCATACATCATTATTTGAATGTGTGCTTATATAATCCAAGTTCACATTCCCTCCTTCCTCTTAGGAGGTCTTCCCTTCTATGGAAAGAACATCATCAAATCCCTTCCCTTTATTAGAATTTTTTGATCTACAATCCTTCTTATAATTCCCAACTTTACCACATTTCCAACATTTCCTTAAATATTTTCCTGGATATTTAGATCTACCTATATATTTATATCTCCCCCTTGAAGACTTTTTTTTATTTCTATCTCAGGGATGACCTCTTATAGATAAGGTATATATAATCTAACTATCCATGGTTTTCCACCTTATTTCTTTTGATAACAAGGATGAAACCACATCATCAAACCTTAATGTGGTTGCATTACTCCCAATGCCTATAACCAGACTGTCCCATGAACCTAGAAAATAACACAATAAACTAATGCACTTATCTTCATCAGAAATTTTAATGTTAACAAACAACAATTGATTCACCACAATGTTAATGGAATTTAGATGCTCTATCACGAAGTCTCTATCATTCATCCTGTTAGTGTCCATATACTAAATATTCAATATTCTCCTTGTTGCAAGAATGAGGTTATTCATGTAGCACCGAAAAGTGTTGTTCTAGAGCACCAGTATTGCATACACCAGAAGTAGTGTTGAGATTTTAACTTGCCTCATTGGAGGGAGGTATAGGAAGGGTGGAATTCCTTGTTCCATACGCCTTTACAGTGTTATGATGCCTTGATTCCACTTCATCGAGATAAATTGGCCTTTGTACTAGTAAAATGTGTTTAAAGTTGATATTAAGTAAGGATCATTGTATGTGGATTAAAAGGCAGTTTTCTGGAAAAACAAAAAATGGTATTATAAAGCCAATTTTGGCTTATATGGTCAAGTTATATAATCTTGGTTTTCTTTTACGACTTAATGATTAGTTTAGCAAAATTTATTGGTCGGAAGCCAATCTCCAACTCCTGCCATCAAACACAACACGGGTTAGCCACAACACATAACACATAAGTCAATCCTAGCGTCCAAGCGCAAAGCCACAAGGAGAGAGTTCACCAGGGGCGGTGTATCTAATCCCAAATTGCTCCAAATGTCAATGGTGGCTGAATTAAAGAGATCGAGATTCATAATGCAAAGTTAAAGCTTAAAACGTCGAGTTACATGGAAGCCAACCACCAGGGAAATGCATGCCTACAGGAGAGATAGTTTGATCAAATGAGAACATGATTTTTGTTGAGAAAGGTCTACATGAGCTTACTTCTGTGAAGGTGGAGGATGTGGTAGTGTTTGCAATGGCTCAACATCATTGGGCAAACCTTGTTCAGGTTGGCCAAGCATTTCCAGGCTTGAAATCTCTAGTGGATAGTCCAAATCTTGTTGAGGCATTTGAACTGAGCCAGGAAGAGTTTGAAGATGTGCAGTTTAAGAAGGCTTGGATCATATATTTTTGACGAAGAGCCAAGAACCATGGAGTGGAAGAGGATATTGCCAATGAGTGCCTTCAGTACTAGATTGTCCAAAGTAATCATTTACTCACATCTCATGATGCAGTTGATGTTGAATGAGGTATTATAGAGCTTTGAAAGCTTGGGATAGAAGATCAATTGTGGGAAGTATATCACAAGGAAACTGAACAAAAAGTATCGTTGGCACCTGTAGAACAACCAATAGATCAAGAGGCAGTAATTAATGAAGAGAAATTCATGTTTCGTAAACTCGTATTGAGAATGAAGGAATTTTTTTTGTTGGGGAGGGGAGGAGTCTTTGACTATGTAGTAGAAAATATGCACTTGCATTGGAAGCACAGAGAATTAGTGAGAATTCTCTCAAAGGAATGCCCAAACCGATAGTGTACAATATTCTTGTTAATGTTGTAGCACCAGGACTCTTTAGATCTGAATTATTGCTGGCCTAATGGAGAAAGATTGACCCTCTACAAATATGAGGAGAAATAGAGCCAACATTGACATCTACCCTCCATCTATTAGCTAGTGACACCTCTGCATATACAAGAGGATGTATAGTTATTATTGATGGGGCCAGTCCATACTAGGTGTCCCTCTGTATTCTTCGCTTTATCCATTGGTGGCATCTCGCGTGGGGAATTACCTGGAGAAGAACACAAAATAGCTAATAACAGAAATTGGGTGGTAGAGTATCTAGGAACAGGGGATATGCATCCTATTTTGGATATCAGATCCTTATTTCTAGAAATCAATCCTCATTTTAGGGAATTATCCAGGATTTCAAGGCACATGTCGTAGATCGAGTTCCTAACAGCAGAAGTGGAAACTAAATCTAGTTTTTCAAGAGGAAGAAACAACAAGGAAAATACACCATGGCAACAGATGAAGGGTTCCACAATATCCCAAGTTTTAGGGAGCAAGTTGAACATTTTCAGGGCAGTTTTCTAAACATAGCATACATTGCATGTACTCCTATTTGGAAGCAAGATATTAGTGCTCAAAGGTTATGCAGAGGATATGAAAAGAGTTTAAATATAATGAATCATCAGTCAAAGATATGTGGCAGTCATTCAAGAGGAAAAAATCAATATTGCAAAAGGGCGAGCAAATACGTAGGTGGCAGCGCAGATGGCAATCAAAGATATCATTTCCATATTTTTAGCTGTAAATCAATTAGTTCCACATCTCCCAATTTTAACAACACAGATGGCAAGGCATTTGACTTAAACTATCCCAGATTTCTTTCATAATATCATAGATTGTTTTTATTCGTAGTTCATTTTTATGATCATTTCCTAGCAGATAGGAAGGATATGTTTATGGTATCTTGCTATTTAAGACAACATTTTGTAATAGAAGGGAGGAGGAGGAGGCCCAAGAGGGTAAGGCCTGAGAAGCATTTGATGAAATAGCCAGCCAGTATGTGTTATTTTAAGCCCAAGGGCATCTCATTCTGTGATCGCTTCTGACATTGAAGATCTATGACAATTGTTTTTATCAGATTGTGATTTCCCTTGTTTTTCACTCTATTTTTCATCTTCCTTGAATGAATTGTAGACATTGAGAATCAATGGCTACCCACAGATAATAGATTCTCGAGTGGTAAAGATTTTGTTGTGAATGCCTACTATTTATGTGTTTTGTTTCAAGTATTGTTTCATCCATTTGACAAAGAGAATCTTGGTTTGATGGGTGTTCTACTTTTTGTTTATTCCCTATTCTTCTACCCATTTTCATATGAACTTCTTATCTGATATGCAATTTGATTGCCTTCGATCAACATGGTGTTTACTTGACTCCATGCCCAATGGTGTTTTAACTTATCTGCATTTAGCCTTTTTCTCTTATTCTTTTTCTTTTCATCTACCTGATCCACCTTCTTTCAAAACCCAAAACACATCCTTATTTATAAAATCATTGCAATCACTGAAGATGTGCTAGGCTTCACCCTATAATAGTCTAGGGACAACTTCTAGCACTAACATATTTTAGCGTCGTTGCCGGGGACGAAGTAATGAAGATATTTTCCCTAGGAGAACGACAACGATAAGATTTGCTTCTTGATGGTGAACAAGAAGAGGATAGATACATGACTACACATCTTTCACCATGGTGACTCCATTGTTCCGAGATTCATAGGCGACTCCACTGGTTGAAGATCCAGGATGGCCATGGAAACTATTTTGGCTCGGAGGTATGCATTTTGTGGTTTCACCAACATAGTTTTTTTTCCACATCCATTTCCTACAATAGTTGAATGGGATGACTATCTTCCCAGATTTAGAGGAAGAAAGGATGATCATCCTAGTGAGCATTTATTAAATTTTCATAAATGCATGCTTGAACATAATTTTGTTCCCGAGGATCTCTTAATCAAGATGTTCATATTTTCGTTAGAAGAACATGCTCGTGAATGGTTTCAATCCCTTCTTGTTGCTAGCATTCATTCTTTGAAGGAGTTTCATACTGTCTTTCATCATTACTACAAAAACATTTATCCGGTTGATTTTTCGTTTGATAACTGTTGTAAAGAATTTGAATCCAACATCCAGCATTCAGTTAGTATTTCTTTTGGTTGTAAGGATGATGGTGATAGCCTGATGCAGGTGCATCTCCCACGACAAGCGAGCCAACTTGAAAGCAAGAGACAGCTGGGCAAGCGCCAGCACAAATTTTGAAATTTATCTTGGGATTGTTGCGCGAACATAAATGTAACAATTTAATGAAGCGCACTTGTGTGATGTAATCGGACCTTGAGCATCTCGCTCTCGTCCTTAGTAGGTAGGAGGCATTTAAGATAGTTAATGCAGGTAGACAGAATTTTAATCCTAGATTAGACAGTTTGAAGAGCGCAAGAGGGAAACTGGATATAGACACCCTCATTGTGTATTGTAACATTATTATGAGCATTTGTGTATGAAGAACACAGGAGAGAAGCAGAGAACTGTGTAAGAACACCCATGTACAAACATTTGGATTAATAGAAAGCTTTGATTCCAATTCATGGTTTGTGCTGTTCTCTGTGTATTGATGTTATGCTCATGAATGGTTTATTCTTTCTGTCATGCAATTGCTTTTATGCTATGTATGAAGGATTTCTTGTTGAGTGCTTGAAATCTGAGAGAGGAAGAGTAAGAGGAATGAGTTTCAATTGTTTCTCTATTTGAGCAAGAGATTCCTGCAAGGAGTGTAGTTGAATTCGTCCGCAAGGAGTGTGTTGACGAAGGGCTCAGGTAGTTTAACTCTTGTTCTCGTTTACCCAGAGTGAATTTAGGCACAGGATCCGTGCAAGGAGTGCGCAGGCCAAGTGAGGTCTCAGGGATTGCGAACCTAAGAAAAATATCAAAAGACTGCTGCTGCAGGTGTGCGCAGAGTCGAAGGATTCTCAGATATTTGAAATTATTTGAAGGTTTCCATAAGGAGTGCATGCAAGGATCCTCGTAGAGGCTCGAAGTTGTGAGAGGCTCTGGAGTAGTGAGGCCTTTGAGAACATTGAGGGACATTGGAAGCTTGTAGTGCAAGCGGATAAGTTCAGGAGGAGTTCTTTGTTTTCCTTCGTAGAATTCATCAAAGGGAAGAAATCGATGGTCAGGAATCTGTGGGGAGGATTAGCGAAACCCCGCCAGTCGTCAGATCTGCCAGAGAAGCGTGAAGGTTACAATGCATCCGGAGTTCAATCTCAGGAGATTGTGGACCGTTGGATCTGCACATAGATACCCATCAGTCGTTGGATTGACTGGGATTTGTACGGAGGTTAAGCTTCGTGGACAGAAGGAGGAGAGTTCCGATGAGAGGTGTGGTCCTCAGGATTTCGGCATTTGTGAAATTGGGAATCACTAGGACGAGTGATAGGGAATTTTCATAGTGAAAGTCCCGGAATCAATCGGAGTCGTCCATCAGTTGGGACACGTGGACGAGATCAGAAGACGTCGACATTTCGATCATCAGGACTCACATAGGTAAGTGTTTTTGGTTTTGCAGTTGGCGAAACTTGAGGGTCGATCTGAACCGTCCATCCATTGGGGACGCGTGTCAGGAATCTGAAGGAAGTCAAGATTCGGCATTTCGCGAATCCTGAAGACAAGGCAACCGGAGCATTTGAAATTGCAAATCGCGAAATAACAAGGAGTAGTGAGGACCATCTATCCATAAGGACGTGTGGTCGAGATCGAAGCCTTCGGGGAAATTCTCCGAAAGGAAAATCCAACTGTCGGGAAGCCGAGAGTGGGGAAATTGGGGATCCCATGGACAAGAGACCCCATACATATTAACACTCGAAAACCTGAATCCTAATAAGAGATAGGATTGTGGTCATATAAGGCAGGTTCGTGTGGACTGGGAGCACAGCCAAGAGGGGCTGAAGTGAAAAGAAAGTGCATCGGGATATCGGAGATTGGGGATTCGAGGAAGCAAGTGTTGGTGACATCGGGGACTGGAAAACCCTGAAACCCGATTGTTATTTTCTATTGAGAACGGAGAAGCACTCAGCCCTAAGGGCTGTAACGAGCAGGATAGACTTGTGGGTCAAATATTAATAAGGATTCCAGGGGAGAATTAAAGGAGCCACTCCGGCACGAGGGTAATTTATAACGATCCTTAAGACCGGGAGGTCAGGCGCGGGACCTGCTGAGGTAGGTGCCTAGGGTGTCGCCATCAAGTGGTATTAGAGCTCAGAAAATCTTATTTGCTTTCTGTAGCAGGGAAAAGGGAGAATTCACCATGCCGCCGAGAAGAAGAGATAGACCATCACCCAATCTAGAGGAGGAAAGGGAAATACCTAGAGGAAGGGGTAGAGAGGTGCAGAATCCAGAAGTAGAAAGAGATCTGCATAACATACGCGCCAAACTTGTGGACGTGGAGATAAGACAAAGGCGCACAGCTGATGTAGGAGATATCAGTGAGTCTGAAAATGAAGATGATGCTGGACATGGAGAAGAAGAAATCATAGCAAAAGATGCAGCAAATGAACGCTTGCTTAAAGTTGTTGCAAGAATGGGTGCAAAGGTGAAGATGGACATTCCAGTTTATGAGGGAAATTTGGATGTAGAAGATCTTCTAGACTGGATTAGAGCTCTGGACACCTACTTTGACTATGAATATATCGAAGAGGACAAGAAGGTCAAGCATGCCGTCACGAGATTAAAAGGACATGTAGCCTTGTGGTGGGATGAACTACAAGTGGATAGGCGTTGCCAAGGAAAGCAGAAAATTAAGAGCTGGGACAGGATGATTGCAAAGATGAAGGCAAAATTCATTCCCAAGGACTATCAAATTTCTCTGTTCAGGAGGATGCAGAACCTGAGACAGAAGTTGATGTCAGTGAAGGAATATACTGAAGAGTTTTACAGGTTGAATATCAGGGTAGGTCATCATGAAAGCAATGACGAAAAAGTGGCCAGGTATATGAATGGCCTGAGATATGAAATATAGGATGAAATGAGTATGGTGACCATACGAACGGTGGATGATGCTTATCATATGGCTCTAAAAGTTGAAGAGAAGCTGAGCCAAAAGCAGAGTCAGAGGGGCAGAGGCAAAAGTCAGCCCAGAGGCAAATCAGTTGCCCAGGAAAGAATCAAGAAGCCCAAGGACGACTGGAAGAAACCTCAGACATGGACCGAAAGAGGTGGAAGCTCACAGTGAGGGAGATATGCTGAATAGAGAGGACAACATACTGAGCAGAGAGGAGATTATGCTGACAACAACACTTTTCCTCGTACTAGAGGTAGAGGAAGGGGAAGAGGTGGAGTAATAACATGCTTCACATGTGGAAAGAATGGGCACAAGTCATTCGAGTGTCCAGAGAAAAAGAAATAAACTGGAGAAACTCACATCGCCGAAGCACAGAGGTGAGATGTTGAGGCATAAGGCGCTGAAAGTTGAAGATCGTTGGTGATGCGAAAAGTCCTTTTGACACCAGAAAGAGAGGTGGAAATTTCAGCCCAAAGGACCAGACTTTTCAGGACTGCTTGCAAGACCAAGGATTGGGCATGCAAAGTCATTGTGGATAGTGGTAGCATGAACAAGCTCGTTTCAACCGAGATGGTAGAGAAGCTGGAGCTGGAGATGACTGATCATCCAAGTCCATATAAAGTTTCATGGCTACAAAAAGGACATCAGGTAAATGTCACCAAACAGTGTTTAGTTGAATTTAAGATAGGAGGATATAATGATAAGATATTATGTGATGTCATTCCTATGGATGTTTTTCATCTATTGCTGGGTAAACCATGGAAATATGATAGAAATGTGATTCATGATGGGCGAATGAACACCTACACCCTAGAGAAGAATGGGAGGACACACATGTTGCTTCCAATTAAGGATAAGGAGGTGAAGCCGAAAGTGAGAAACAAAGTACTTCTCATGAGTGGGAAGGAACTTCTTATAGAGGTTAAGAAGAAGTTGGATCCACAGTGCATTGTGGTCAGGAAGCCGAAGATTGTTCTGACTAGCACAAGAGTGGATGATTTACCAGATGAAATTCAGGAACTGCTGGAAGAGTTCGCTGACATTGTAGTGGACGAATTACGTCATTCATTGCCACCAATCAGGAGTGTGAGTCATCACATTGATCTCATACCAGGAGCCAGTTTACCAAACAAATCCGCATACAGATTGACGCCGCAGGAGAATGAAGAGGTTAAAAGACAAGTCCAGGATTTGTTGGACAAAGGTTTGGTCAGAGAAAGCTTGATTCCATGTGTTGTTCTGACAGTACTCAGTCTGAAGAAAGACGGAGGCTGGAGGATGTGTACTAACTCGAGGGTGATAAACAAGATAACCATCAGGTACAGATTTCCATTGGCAAGGATGGATGATCTGATGGACTGTTTAAGTGGAGCCAATTTTTTTTCGAAAATTGACTTGAAAAGAGGTTATCACCAGATTCGCATGAGAGAAGGTGATGAATGGAAAACAACATTCAAAACAAATGAAGGGTTGTATGAATGGCTTGTTATGTCGTTTGGTTTAACAAATGCACCGAGTACCTTCATGATGTTGATGAACGAATTCCTGAAGGAGTTCATCAGGAAATTTTTCATTGTGTATTTGGATGACATACTGGTTTTCAGTAAAAGGACAGCGGAGCATCTGAAGCATTTGGCTACAGTGATGCAGAAATTGCAGCAGGAGAAGCTGTTGATAAAGATGAAGAAGTCCTCATTCATGAAGACAGAGCTCATTTATTTGGGGTTTGTTATTTTGGCAAATGAGTTGAGGATGGATCCAGAGAAAGTGGAGGTGATCAAGAATTGGCCATCATCAGAAAATATTTTTGAGGTGAGAAGTTTTCATGGATTGGATAGTTTCTACCGAAAATTCATCAGGAATTTCAATGGAATTAGTGCAGCGATGATGGATACAGTGAAGAAAAGACACAAGTCTTTTCACTGGAATGAAGAGGCTAAAAAGAGTTTCAATTTGTTGAAGAGGAAGATCACGGAACAACCAGTTTTGGTGTTGTCGGATTTCCGAAAAACATTTCAAGTGAAATGTGATGCAAGCGGGTTTACAATCAGGACGGTCTTGAGTCAGGAAGACAGGCCAATAGCGTATTTCAGAGAGAAGCTGAATGAAGCAAAGGTGAAGTATTCCACATATGATAAGGAGTTTTATGCCATCATACAGGCATTGAAGAAGTGGAGGCATTATTTGATTCCGAAAGAATTTATTCTATACAGTGACAACCATGCACTGCAGTTTGTGACTCAATAGGAGAAGTTGAATCAAAGACACGTCAAATGGGTAGAATATATGCAGAATTTCACTTTTGTAATTACACATATTTCAGGTACTGCTAACAAAGTTGTTGATGCTTTGAGCAGGAAGTGTTTTTTGTTGCAGGAGTTCAAAGTCAAAACGCAGGGTTTTGATGATCTCAGGGACATGTACAGAGAAGATCCATATTTTCAGGAGGCATATGAAGCAGCTGAGAATCCAGTTCTCAGAGACAGAAGATCATGGATAGAATACATGATCCAAGAAGGATTGTTGTTTAAAGGCAATCAACTATGTATTCTAAATTGCTCCATGAGGGAGAATCTGCTGAAGGAGAAACACAGTGGAGGATTGGCCGAACACTTCGGTCATGACAAAACATTCCCCAAGCTGAGCAAATCATACTTTTGGCTAGGAATGCGAGCAGAAGTTAAGACATTTG
>JASDQU010739281.1:143904-172705 GCA_032191745.1 Picea mariana | reverse complement strand
CGATGTTAACTTTATTTACCTTGATTAGCGCAGATATGACTTATGATTCTATGGGTGGTCCTTTCACATCTCTTTTGCCTTCTACCTCTTGGATTTGAATATTGCACGGATTATCTTCATCTGGTGCTTCTTCTTGTACATGGTAACATGACAGTAGTTCCTTGACTGTTTTTTTATTCCGTTGTTTCTCTTCTGTGATAAATTCTATTTCTGGTTCTTTGATGAATATTACTCCTCTGATTTGTTTGAAGGTTGTGTCTATGTTGGGGTTCTCATGCTCGGATGAGAAAGTAATTGTGAAGTTCTATTGCAATGTTCTCCATGTTGTAGTTCCTTTGCGTAGTTCCTGGTCTATATACCAGTTCGCTGGTATGCCCTCTAAAGTATGTAAGAAGTGATGAGACCATTCCTCTGGTGGTGACATTTTCCACAAAATTTTGCACTTCGCCAAGTGTTCCGTTGGTGCCTCTTGTCCTTCGTATTTTTGTTGTCTAGTGTATTCTTGTTCTATGTCGAACCTTATGTGCAATAGTCGTTTACATTGATACCAGTCTGTGATGGTATCTTTATGTGTGCCCCACCATCTTCCGGGTGTGGCCTTGAGTGCTAAGTCAAGTGCTAACAGTCACTGGTTTTCTAATACTTCATCTTCATATTGTGTCAAGAATGTTTCCAAATCATTTAGTCTGTGGAAACTGGGTGGTTCTCTGATTTCTATGCCTACCCATCTTACTGTGTGGTCTATTCTTGCACATCTTATTGTGGATACTTCATGTAGTCTTTGTTGCCAGTGTTCTAACCCAGTGTTTGAGTCTGTTGCACATGAAGTAATGCTCTGCCAACGTAGTACCTCGTCTGCAGTTGGGTTTACGTAATCCTCATTGTGCATATTTGTTATGTACAACTGGTCGATCTCCTCTAAGTCTAGGCAAGTGGGTTCTATGAACCTGTCCCCTTCCGATGGATCTAGTGGTGCTATGACCCTGTATTCTCTGGATTTAGATGTCATATTCTAGGTTTTCAAATTGATTATGGCCTGGTTGTCAAACTCCCAATCCAGACCAAGCAGTTTCAGGTAAGGCATTGTGCCATCTACTATTTCAATGACTTCAAAATCTAATTTAGTGTGCACTCCATCAAGATCTACTGTCACTCCTTTCAGTCTACCTATTGGTAGGACTCTATGTTGGTTTTCTAGTTTCAATTGGAAATTTGAGTATCCCATTGTTGGCTCTCCCATACATTTCCATGTATTCTTTGGTAATACATTCACTTCAGAGCCTAGGTCTAGTATAATGTCTCCCATATTGAAATCCCCAATGTTAGCATTTAGTCTAAATTCCCTACTTGTTCTTCTTCTTGTGTGTAGGTGGTTAACGATTTTTGGTTCTAGATTTTATTTCGTCTCGCTGCTACATTTCTATAGTATGTTTTGAAATCTTTTCACAGATGAAGGATCACTTAATACTTTTACACATGATTGCAAAAATCCTTTTATTGTACTTAATTTTCCCTTGGGTTGCATTCCATTGGTATGATCCAGTGTAGTCGATGCTATGTCCCCCCTCTAAAATTCTTGTCGGGATTCTTTAAAGATCTTCTTTTCCTTTTGCACATCAAACTTCTTCTTGGGGTCAGTGTTCTTCTTTACCCATTGGTTCTATCCTGGTTCCTGTCAAACTACATCATTTCCTGTTTTCGTTCCTCCATGAGTGACCATATTGATGTTTCGTTCATCATCCCTTGCTTCAGCTAAAATCCATTGGACATTCTGATTGTTCTGGTTCCTCTTTTCCTGAATATTTACTAGTAGTGTTGGAAATTCCTSTGTATCATGGTCTGATGCACAACAATACATAAAAGTTGCTCGCAGAAGTGGACATTCCCATGCATAATGTCTTGGTTGCTGACAATTGTGACATGTGACTGGTCCTCTACCGTGTCCAAAACCTCCTCTGGCTCGTCCTCCTCYTCAATAGCCTGCTCGGTCACCTCTCGGTGCGTTATATTGTGGTACCTGATTTTACTGCACGGTATTGTATTGGGGCTGTGTCGGGTTGTACTGGGGTTGCACGTTATTATAAGATTGTTGCGCATTATTGTATTGTTGTTGCGCAGTGTTGTGTGGAGTTGGGACTTGATTGAACTATAGCGTTGCTTTCCCAATCATCATTGTGGCCTGTACCGTATATGCATCTGATGTTCTCTCCCGCATCAACTCCATAGTTTTGCAATATTTTTCGTCATGGCCCACTGACTTACAAAAGGTGCAATATGAAGTTTTTGGGACTATCTGGTATTTTTGCATCATTGTGCAATGATAAGGGTCGTGACCTAGTTTATTTCATATTTCGCACCATAATCCTCCTTGTGGTAGCGGATTTGGCATACCTATTGCCATATACTGTGCAAATGTTGGGCATTCATTCTTGTGGCGTCCTTTCGTCTTGCATGTGGTGCACCAAATGGCTTCTAATTTTTCCTTGTTCTTATTCTAGTTCAGCTGAAATGTTAAATTCTTCAAATCCTCCTTCAGTTCTTCGATAGTTGGGTCCATCTGCTGGTACTAGTTCTCTTCCAGTTGCAAGGATACCGACAGAGCCTTTGCCTATGTATGAAACTTTTGTTGTCGTAAGGGATATTTTAAGTGTGGGAGTAGTGAGTTGACAAAAAGGTGTCAATGATGCATCTCAATCATAAGGTATTTTAGTTTTCCCTTTAGGCACTTGAATCTCTGGTCAATCTCCCATACAGACTCTCCTGGTTTATGTCTTATCTTGATCATCTCGTTCATGTACTAATCCTCTGAGTTTGGCTTCTGGAACTCATTAATCAGTAGCTTCTTAATGTCTTCCAGTGTCCTTGTCATCCCAGGGGCATTGTTTGTGTCTAGACTCATGTACTAGTCTAATGCATGGTCTCTTAGCATAATCGCTAGCTGCGCAAGTTTGGTATCTTCATCAGTGATCTTCTTTGCTTCCCAGATCTTTGCACAAATGAACAAATTCTTCTCAGGGTATTCTGCTACTTCCCCTTGAAATTCTAGTAATCTGATAGTGGGATCGTGTCCTGCCATTATGAATATGGAACTACTACCTCCTCTATGCGGTGTAGATACTTGACTAGTGTTTCCTGAACTGGCTCCTCCAATTGTTTCTCCTTGTGTAGATGTACTTCCTATTGTCAGACTTCCTCTGAACTTCAGTTGTCTAAATGGTGGTGTTCTCTTTGGTGTATTAGTCGCACATGGGTTTATGGGTTCCACATTGACATTAATATGGATAGGATGGTTGCCTTCTCCTCCCTTTCTTGGGCCTCTCATCTTCCTCTCATATGTTGTGTGTAGGATTCCCTCAATATTCTCCACAGCCCAGAGATCCTCTACCTCTTCCTCATCACTTGCCAGTCCTTCCCTTGCGGCTATGGCTCTCTTCTTGGTATTCACCTTATATTAGTAGGGTACTCCACTACACGTCATTCTTGATGACGCCAAGATCCACTCAAGCTGGTCATCATCCATCATGATTGGGTCCAAGGGTTCCTCCTCCTTCTTTCCTTTATCCTTTCCTCCTTCCATTTATCCTCTCTCTGTCAGTGTTTCCCCCCTTCCCCATGCACACAGGMAATTTTAGTTGTCTGATTCCATTGTCACTACACCTTTGTTATATAGCAGTATCTTAAGAAAAGTATACAAGGATTGAATGTACCTTCCTCAAGGTCYGCATAGAAATTCTTGTTCTTCTGTGTTGTATGACTTTGCTATGTCAACTACAAATTCTGGGATAAAGCCTACCACAATACTGTCAAGCGAAAAGTCTACTGTGTGAGTGAATTTKTTGTTCACCTGCTATAGCTGCTCAATCTGTACCAGAGTCTAATCTAGTTGTTGAATCTATTTCGTCGCATGGTTATCCTTCAACCTTAGTATCCACTCATGTAGTAGATGCGGAAAATCACAGAAAAAGACTTCGTGTAAATCAGTAAACATGTATTTGTCCAGATATTTGTGAGGTGCGATCTTAGGGTTTCTATTGTCTTTTTGTGAAAACTCTAGCTCTTTGGTTCTCAACCAACCTTCGATTTTTTCTTTCGTGGGGTTCCAAGGTCTCAACATTCCCTTCTAATGGCTCATTTCTCTTCTTGTTTCGCTCGTTCTTTTCTCGTTCAATCTATCTCATCTACTCATTCCTCTCTTGTTCCTATTAACACAGCAACAGAACCATTTGTTGGTTACTGCTTTCCTTTATCGTTTGAGTTATTGACCTAGGGTTCATGTATTTTGGGTTTCCAACAAAGCCTCAAAAACTATCGGCCCTCCTGGTAAACCAGAAGACAGCACAGTGCACATAATGCACTACGCAATATCACCCGAGATAGCTTTAAATGGGTGGTTGTAAGACTCAGGTGTTTACAGCCTAGTATTGAGTATGAGATAGGGGTTTATTATTTAGAGCCGTGTATTACAAATTGTGACTGCAATCTACTATTATTCACAAGTGCGTATTTATCTCTCACAGTTTAATTCTCGAACAACACAATCGTATTCCATAACAATGCATTAACTCATTCATTAAGCATAACAATTAACTACTGAAAGAAAACAAAGATATACATGCATTCAACACATTACATAGATATTACCATGGTTCACCCCCTACTAGGCTACGTCCACAAAGATTTGGATCTTGGCTCTTTTAATATGGTAGTTCTACATATCTAGCGCCATGCGCTTACAGTTCTCCTCAGACTGGTAAGATCTATATGAGGCGAACTAGATCCCACCAAGCCCCACAGCCTACGATATAATCCTCAGATCTTCCTTCTTTCCTCTGTTCTTAGCTCAACAGCTTACAAAAAAATGGTTCATAACAGTTTTACATAACGCATCAACCCATACATAACTATGATGGAATACTAAAAAAGTTGAACTAACACAAAATCGAATGAACTTCTATATCATACTTGCATATCTATATTTATATATATCAGGCTCTTCATCCATTTACAATCGTATTACCAAAACCCTAACCCTATCGACATTAGGTCTTCCTCCCATGTGCGTGTGTTGTTCCTCCTCTAGCTGTCGCTTTCCTTGTGCACACTTTCATGCATGTGTGCGTGTTGTTCTTCCTCTAGCTGTTACTTCAGTTTCTGCACGCTTTCTTTCATGTGTGTGTGTTGTTCTTCCTCCAGTTGTTACTTCATTTTCTGCACGCTTTCTTTCCCATGGTCATCCTTCTTTCCACTTTGTCCTGGTGCCAACAGTGGATTAACAATCGAGGCTTGACCAGTAAAGGGAGGCTTTCCTCTGGAAGGAACATGAAAAGGTGGTTGTCCCCCTGAAGGGGTAGGCCCGCTATAGGATGATTGTCCTCCGGGAGGGATCGATACACTAGATGGTGGTTTCCCCCCAGTCGGGATATGTCCCGTAGTTGATTGTGTTTGTCTAGCAAGGGTCTACATTCTCTGGTGTAAAGATGTTCCAACAGGATCCCGTGGAACATGAGGGGTCATAGAGTGAAAAGGTGTAAATGTGGGAGTAGCTGTTGAAGTGCCTTGGGTATGAGTAGAGGTGATGACTCCAGCATTAAGATGGACTTGTGTTGACATAACAGCAGGATCAATGACCTGTTTGATGGGGTGATCAATAGTTTGACCAGATGGTCCTACCTCAGCAGCAAGAGTGTCATGAGGATTAAGAGGTTGTCGAATGTATTCAAAATTCTCATAAATATCACGTCCCAATGGAGTCCTCCATACAGAACAAGAAAGTTTTTGATTTGTATCTACTGTGGTAGTAGGACGGATGGGGGTCCTATAGTCATCACCAAAAATTGGTTCTGTGGATCTCATATATGTCTCGGTAATTGGTCTCAAAGGTAAACCTAGGACTTCTTCTTCTATAACGTTACTGAGCGAGTCCAATTGAACCAGAAGTGGTTCAATAGGAGTTGTTGACACAGGTGTAGTGTGAGGAGTGGGATTTTCAACCGTAACCAAGGCTCTTTCCAAATTTTATAACAAAGGAGTAGAAACAGTACCAGCATCAGAACTATTTTCTACCTCTTCATGGTAGTCTTCTGGTGAGTTAGGAGGTAAGGGTTGGTAGCCTTCTTCCGGAGGCATCCCTTGTATCCTATGTGATCGGAGAAGATCTTTATTGTCTACATGCTCAATTTTGAAGAACTATTTAAACAACAGCACACGCTAAAAAATCTAGAAATACCAACAAGCAAACAAGCCTTCTCTTGATGACCGTACTAGTTGGTGATGAAATCCAACATCACGTGATCAAGTAAAGAAGGGGATAATATATGAGCAGGTGGAACAGTTACGATGGTGACCTACTTAACAGACTTATGCCTTGGTGAAATATTCCACACAGTAATCGTGGATTTACCCTCCAATGAGCCTGAGTAAGTTTTACCACTGTCTGTTCCAGGTACATTGAAGACTTCCCTCCACCATCACCTTGTGTAAAATACCCTAAATATTATGGATACTAAGGACACCAACTCGTAGTCATCCCCCGGGTGGGTACAGTCGATAGTCTAGTCCGAACGTATGGTCAAGATAACAAGTCTGAAATCCTTCGAGAGAACTGAGGACAAGTGGACTAGTAGAAATCCAGAGGACCCTGAATGGATTCAGAATTCACGAAGCACTGAGACCAAATGAAGACATTTGATCYTCAAGAAGAACCCCCAATATATGATCTGACTACTACGAACGGTCAAACCATGGAGAGATAATCTCTCTAACTCTCCTGAATGCGACCTYGTGCGTAACCCATGTGTGAGAAGGGGATCTCAGAAAGCTTATACGAAAATTGGATTTTCTCTCCCTATCGCAAGATGCTGATGTTTGTTTTGAATTCTTTGGAGAGTTGTACTCACAGCCTAATCCAAASCACTAATACTAGTCTAATGTTGGTGGATGAATCTAAAAAGAAAAATTTCTAGATCAATTTTAATTAACATTGATTTTTGTGGTTATTCTTTACTCAGAGGTGAATGAGAGTGAAATTGATGATATTATGACTCGATTCCCAAAAATGCATAAGAAAAATGATAAACAATATTTTCCTTCAATGAATTTCTATTTATGGGAAGGAGAAGAAATTTTCCTTTTCACTATCAAACACAAAAATGCAAAGACTTCATGCAATTGTTCTCAATCAAGAATCCAATCGAATTCTAAACTATTCAGAAAATGATCCTAGTATCCAAAAGCCAATCGTGAAAATATATCTCTTTGTTTAAATATGAATTTTAAGTGACTTGATTCAAAGCTTCTTATGCCAACTGGATTTCATTGTTTGCAATTTTTAAGCAATTGGAAGCAAACATCATATAAACAAAAAGCACACTCTCATCATGATCGAACAATGAAGAAAAACAAAGCTAAACTTTTGCAAAAAGAAAAAGAAAATCAAAACTCAAACAAGAGGAATTGCTTGGAAAGATAACTCAAAGATCAAATGGAACAATACACAAATCCCTAAACCTCCTTGTAACAACTTTCATGCAATTAGATAAATGAGAAAGTATTAAACCAACTCTAGATCTCAAAGAGGAAGAGTGATTCCAAAACAAAGAAGAGTGATTTCAATATCTTTTAAAAACAAAAAAAAACATCAAAAACCATTGGAAATCAAATGTTTGCAAGTTTTACAGAAGGTACATGTTGATGGAAAAAGTCTTGAGAAGGAAAGAAAACCAAAAATCACACCCAAAAGAGGTATCCCACAAATTTCAACAGAGAGGAAAATTGGCGCTCTGGTGATATGGGCACCAGAGCATTGCAGTGCTATGTAAAGCACTGTAGGGGAGCGTCGAGCTTGGAATCAACACTCTGGATGTAATGGAAGGGGAGCATTGAGTTCTAAGAATGAAAAATGTCAACCCAGAAAACAAATAACTCAGGAAAATTCAAACATCAGCGTGTGTAGGATGACTTCAAGACTAAGAACACATTTAAAAACCAGAAAAACACAGTGAATAGGATCTGAAGTCGAGAAAATATTAAAACAAGACCAAGGAAGGAAACCAAAATTGAAAGCTTCGTTCCCCAATGGAGTCGCCAATTTCTATTGTAGGAAAATTCCCCTATAGATAGGTGAATTTCCTCTTAGATCTTAGACCCCTATGACCAAAACAGAAAATTGCTAACTTTGAACACTAACTTTCCTTTAAACATAGCTAAGCTAATCAATAGAGAAGAGGAAGAAGATATGAGTACCTTTTTATGAAGTTTGTCCTCTCCCAGTTCAAGTTGAACTTGATCACCAAGTCCTTTAACGAGTCCTGCAATTCAGTAAACAATGAAGACAAAGCATACTTCCTATTCTACCATGATTAGTTTGAAACTAGATTTATCCAAAAGACAAGCTTATGCAAATGTACACAATATTTAAGGAAACAATTCAAGCACATGTATTAATGAGAACGAAATAAGGTGCTTACAAAGTGTAGATGCAAATGTAGCATCCTCACCAAGCTCTCCTTGTCCAACCCGTTGCTCGAATGATCCGCAATCAAAATGACAATACTTTTCACTGATTATTATTTCCCTTTCACCATGAGAATGCCTCCTTATATAGGCTTTGAGAGGCTTAACCACCTTAGATATTCTTGGTATAAGTTGAGGATATTACTCCATCAGTTGTGGAAATCCCCTTAGATCCATCCTTGGACTTGGATTCGAGCCAAACTGACTTGGATATTTCTAAGTTGTCCTTAGAGATAAGGGGGATTTGTCCCAAGATTTTCTCAACAGATCGACGCTCCCTCAAAGTGGTCCACAGAGCATTGCAGCGCTCTATCCCAAGAGGTAAAGGAGCACTAACGCTCCCTGAAAGTGGGCAGGGGAGCGTTGATCTCAAAAATACTTTTATGATGGTAATTTCTCAAGGTAAAAGTTTGTACGGTAATTTCTCAAGGTAAAAGTTTGTACTCTTTGCCAAAAAATATATTTTCATATTCTTACGAATCTTAGAGGATATCTCAAGTGCTCTTATGATGTTGTTCGTGATGCGACCCAAGCAAGGCGATAGTATGATTTCTGTGACACTTGCGACAAAAGTGCGACACTTATGACACTTGTGATAATGACAATGAGACATCATCGAAGTGAGTAATTTTGACGTGTAACAATGTGACGTTATATTATTAGTGGAAAACAAATCATAAATTCAAATCTTACCTTTTCCACCGATTGATGTGACGTTGAACATGTGTCAGCTCCTTGTCTATTGTGGGGGGGTCGAGCATGGTCAGGCTAACCACACACCCCAGGGGCCGCAAACAATGGATGGGTGCCACGTCTAAAGGAGTTTAACCATGGTAGAGTTTTGCACCCCCCCGTGTATTAAATGTCAAGCACATAGTAGGGGGCACAATTCACTATGAGCCATTGATTTAATGATCCAGATCGTGCGATCTAATCTGCACAAAATAAACATGTTTATTAATATAAAAATGAAAATATAAAACCTACACTAAGTTTTAAACAAAATCTAAACTTTATTAAACTTAAGTGCATTTTTTAAACTATATAATAAATATTTAAACAATAAACCTTTGTTTTATTTAAAATAAAAACTATTCTAAATGAATTTTTTATTTATTTATCTGAATTTCAACTATTTTTTTTCTTTTAATTTTATTGTTTTATTTGTTTTTATTTATTTTTTGGAAGATCTAAATGTCTTATTATTCCTAACTTATAAGTTATAAAATTTACAAATTTATAAAATTTGGACTATGTTACAACAATACCTACTAAACAAAATCAACTATCGACATTCATCCAAATTTATCCATGACAAACATTTCTATAATAAGTCCATATGAGTGCATAAAATATATTCAACCATGATGACATGAGATATATTCTAATCATAGTCCCTATAACCAAATTCATGCATCCATATACTACAAAACCATAAAAAGCTATTCGTACATAACAATATAATAATCCATTCATTTATAGTAGTGTAAGAAGAATCTATTAGTCTGTACATGACCTTATGTGTCCATATACAACCATATAATTTATTATATTTACTCATAAACAAAATAGAGCAATGGAAAATACTATACATGTTTGTCTTTCTAGTGTATGTTATTTTTGTTTTGGTCTTGATCATGTATGCAACCAGTGTATTTTTCATTTGTATAGAGTTGTCATGTCTTCTTTATGCTTAGGCATAAGCCATGTCTTCCAAACTTATTTAATCTTCATATTTCTATAAACAACATGTGTGTTCATTGTCCTTGGGTGTGTACCCAAGAGTTGTTTTGTTGAGTTCAAACCAAATATCTTAGGTTTAAAAATTAAGATAATCCATCCTTGATTCTTAGTAGTATGATCTCTCTTTAATTGCAAAAAAATTGCAGTGAGTTCAATTGCAATGCCTTGCTAATCTCTCTAACTTTAACTTCAAATCAGCACAACCCTTAATAAAATCACAACAAATAACTACAAATAACCATAACACATGAACACAAATATTTACACTGGGAATGCAAAAAAACCAACTCTTTAACATGATCCCAATTTCTTACTATGTCAAATCTATTATAAGAGGGTTGGGCTTATGGTTCTTTTTATGATCACTCAATTCAACCATAGTTGTAAAAACATCGGGCTGTGATTTAGTGATTAAAATAAGGCATTGCAATGCAAAAAAACTCATGTTCAAACCTCAACGGGTGTATACCCCTTGTGCGTTTGTGTGAATGAAGATGTTTGACAAAGTTGACTTGACTTGCCTGTGTAAACAAAGGAATTTAACACATGCTCTTATATATAGACCAACAACAACAACTATTTTTTTACTAACTTTACATTAACTATCTTCCACTAAATATCCTTATATGGATTAAGTAACACAGCTAACTTTCTACTAATTTTACATGGAAAGCCTTCCATTAAAACAACAAGTTAATTCAATATTAAAAATTGTAATAACTATAGTTTAGGTAACTCTTATCCGATCATATATATATAAAATATTTCATAAAAAAATAAATTAGATAATACTAAAGAAATTAAAAAGATTGTAATGTAACTCTTACCTTGTTCAATATAAATTAAATAACACTAAAAAAAGTCAAATCGTATCAACGATTGGAAGAATATGAATCTGACGCAGGCATCACTAGCCAGGCAAATTTATTTGGCCCCATTCTTGGATTGGGTGTCTATATTTGGTAAAATACAATGTGGAACTGATGCCAAGTTTGTCATGTGGCCACTCCTATATTTATGCCGTTTTAGAAGCCTCAGTCAGACAAGCAAGCTGTTGAAGGGGACCAACTGGTCTCCTGAACTGGGGGGCATCCTTTTACATTATATTATGATCTGGGTGGGTATTCCTTGAAAACCAGACAAGAATCATGTGACCAACTTGCCCCTCCTGAACTGGGGGGCATCCTTTTACATTATATCATGTTTGGGTGGGTATCCTTTTACATTATATTATGTGTGACAGAACTCCCACTGCCTACACAGCACCAAACCTCATCCCCATACAATTCATTCATTTCATGCTCAGGTTCATTCATTGACTTCTCAGCAAATGGGTTCAGGAATATTCTTATATATGCAACTGGGAATATAACAAACAAAACAAGCTCCAGAAATTGGCTCTTGTGCTATTCAGATACAGTGCTAGAAGCTTCATTGGCAAGGATGGCAATGGGCTCTCTGTGGAAAATCCCCGTGCTTGTAGTGGTGGCGAGCTTCATTTCAGCCTCAGGTGTCTATTCTAATTCTGAAGGTGAGTCTAGTTAGAGCATTGCAATATTCGGATCATAATTTTGGAGAAAGTCTGTGTTCTTTCAACATTCTGGTTGTGAGAAGGAAACAACAATTTTGCCTGGGAAGAGACCAAACTCTCCGTGAGTGAGTTTGACCATTGCTTTTAAGGACCCATTACACTTATTCGAAGTTCTGAATAAGAATTCTGAAATACCCATGATATATCTATATCTATATATTGAATGGAGAAGAGTGCAGTTTCAACTTTTCTTAATCCAACTCTTGGGTTATTGAAATGATTGAAGTTCTTTTTGACAGGTGATGCCCTTAATGCATTCAAGGGAAGCTTATTAGATCCTAACAATGTATTGCAAAGCTGGGATCCTACTTTTCATACTTGTACCTGGTTCCATGTCACCTGTGACCAGAAGAACCATGTTACAAGAGTGTAAGCTTATCTTCCTAGAGAAGCATTCCAGAGAAGCATTCTTGGGCTGACTTTTATTTTACATCGTTGCTAATTTTGTGATGTTTGCAGGGACTTGGGCAACGCAAATCTCTCTGGTCGTCTGGTGCCTGAGCTTGGAATGCTTAAACATTTACTATACCTGTAAGTCTGTTCTTTTCAATTTGGCATTTGTTGGTTGTCCATTAGATGTAAATATTTGTTTTGTTTAGATTCAAGAACAGAAAATGAAGAATGGAAGTTCTAGGATCAGGCTCCTAGTTCACTAAGCTGTTTGACTTCATACTCATTAGGGATAGAACACATCAGACTACAAAGTGCTGCTAATCTTGTAATTCCAGTTCATGTCACACATGGATGACCACTTCTTCTCTAGATTGATTAGCCTCCTCCTCACAGCAACAAGACATAAAAATGATGACGATATTTACAGCCACACTATTTGCCATACTGCTTGACAAGTATTACCATTCTTTAAGGTGAAAGGAAAAAAAAAATCTGGTTCTGATTGAAATAAGAGGCTATTCATTTGCACTGAACTCTTTCAAGAAGAAACATTGAAGATTATGCTTTTATGACTTCTTGCTTCACATATGTACTGCAGGGAGCTTTTCAAAAACAACATCACGGGAAACATTCCGAAGGAGCTTGGCAATCTAAAGTATCTTGTTAGCTTGGATTTGTATAACAATCGATTAACTGGTGAAATTCCTCGGTCACTGAGGAATTTGAAGTCTCTTCGTTTCCTGTATGTTCTTTAAGCATTGGCATTTGCAGTAACTATTTAAAATACACTTTTATGTTCACAAGTCCTCACAGATTTATATTAGAGTCCTGCATTATCTTTCTCATTACTCTCAGGTCTGTTAATAATGCTTCATGGCATTTACATAATTGATTCGTTGGTTGAACAGTCGTCTCAACAACAATATGTTGACTGGAAAAATTCCACGAGGGCTAACATCACTTCCCAACCTTAAAGTTGTGTAAGTGAGAAGTTATTTGTTTATTGCTGGTTTTGTTTTGTGTCAAACTTGATACGAGTTCTAAGTAACCACTGTCCACAGTTCTTTCAATCATTTTGTTTTTGCAGGAATTTTTCTGGCAATAACTTGAGTGGGCCTATTCCAACTTCAAGTGTATTTCAGGGCTTTCCTCTAAAGAACTAAGAACTATTTTCTGAATTTGGTTCAATTAGGAGTAGCCTACTTGCCTGTCTACAGTTACACGTTTCTGTTTTGTCATCATATCTATCTAAAATTGATAGCACATGTATTTAATGTCTACATTAAAAGTTTATGCTATGCATATACGTTTGGAAAATAGATTCTTGATGACTGAGTCTTCTAGTATTATTCTCCGAGTTGTCATTCTGTTACTAATCTGTATGATCTTGAAATTGGCTTTTTGGCTCTTGGTTTTACTATTTGTGAATTGTGTTTCTAAATGTGACTCATGTTTCCCTCATTGTATGCATGTCCATGTATTTTGCCTATTTTGCAAAGGCAGTACTTTTGTGTGGGTTGCCTGGACAGTCTGTTGATACTTGTGTGTCTCTATTAATTAGAAATGGGAAGTAGGTTTTCAGAAACAAGGAGTTTGATGTGAAAAACTTTCCTTAACTTGCATGGACATGCTAAGCTTTAATATAGTCTTGACACCATAAACTATGCACGTTAGAGGCAAACACTCTCCATTCCCACTTTAAAAATATATAGCCTAAGCCTGTAACAAGGAAACGTAGAACAACTCCATTTAATGTAAATAATATCATGAAGTGTAACCTAAAATATTGACTGTCTTGTCATCCGTGCTCACATAATGAACCTCCAATTTCAAATTTGATGGTGATTCCTTCGAATCCCAAGAGGTTGGCCTATAAAACTCACATACATACATACATCCCACACTACTACTATCATAACGTTTATTAATTCATGCATCCAAGGAATGGAATGGAGTAGATAAGTAAAACCCACATACATACATCCCACACTACTACCATCATAACGTTCATTAATTCATGCACCCAAGGAATGGAATACATCCCACACTATTACCATCATAACGTTCATTAATTCATGCACCCAAGGAATGGAGTAGATAAATAAAACCCACATACATTCATCCCACACTACTACCATCATAACGTTCATTAATTCATGCACTCAAGGAATGGAGTAGATAAGTATGATATGATGCTTGCATATTAAATACCCTACCCATCGACCTAAAAGCATGAGAAGGTGAATGCTAATGTGATAGGGCTTGTCATCCTTATTAATTTTTGTGAAAGAGGAGGAAAGAAGAAGAGATGAATTTAGCTTTTTAATGTAAAAATATAATTAATAATAGAAAAATATAAATATTGTAAAAATCCATATTTTAGTTAAAGATTTGTTTGGACAAAAAATATAAAAAATAATAAAAATTATGTAAGGAATTTAAGTTTTAGTGAAATTTTTTCTTCTACATTATATACATTTGATTTTGTATAACTCATAGAAAGAATATTGCAGCAAATAATGGTGAATATATACACTTTGAACTTAGATTTTAATATGAAAATATAAATAAAAATAATGTAAAGAATCCAAGTTTTAGTGTAAAATTTGATTTAGCATTATGTAAATTTATTTTTATATAACCCATAATAATAATATTTAAACAAAAATTAGTGAATATATACATTCAAAAGTAGTGAATAAGTAATATTTTAATTTCTGGTTTTGAAGGTTCAATTTCAATAAAAATATAAATTATAATCCTTATTTAATTCCAAATTTAATGAAATTTAAATTATTTTCCCTTTGTAAAAATTACATCTTTATTTTTGTCATGGATTTATTTTAATTTGTCTTTCATGGACTTTTGACTAGGCTCGAAAGACTTGTTTTTTCTTCTCATATAATTCATATATGAAAGACATGTTTTTTCTTCACATACATTGTGTCCTCCATTACCTTGACTAAAAGGTCTTCATAATAACATAGATAATGGGTTCAAATAAAGAAAGACATGAAGATCGATGATAAATATACATTATCATCATTTCCATGGATGATGTATAACCATCCATAAGTATAGTGTATAAATTAGCATGCAAACATATTTTTCCAAGCTAACTTTAAAATGTTCAAATGATTGAGCTTTCTCACCATATAAATTTGCTTCCATGATTTTATTTTCTTTAAACTATAAATGTGTAGAAAACTTAGCTATAAACATGGATAGATTCAACAATAAAATTATAATATAAAGTAGATGTTTTATTCTCGAATGTATAAGAAAATAAGTGACATAGTACATATTTGTTTTTAACATGAAATAATCAAATAGCTTGGATAAATTTATTGATCTGACCTTTTGAAGCCACTGACTTATCCAAATAAAACTTAGGTAGAAATATCTCTACATTCTTTGGAAAACATAGAGTAGGATTAGACACATGTAATGCGCCTAGAACCTACTAAATAGGTTGATTCCTATCCATATTTCCTATGAGAAGGTTATGCAACAATAAGATTGTCTGGTCAAATTTAGATTCAAAGTATCTATGTTGTTTTAAAGTAATAGTGAGAATTTGATCTATGGGTTTTGGGATTTCATTGATAATATAATATATAAAATATACAAGGCTACCTATGTGATCTTATTCTTCAGTTCAAGTTATAAATTTTTGAGTCCTTTTATGTTAGGGTAATTTGTGCACAACTAATAAAGCATTGGTTTGATGAGTGTAGCCATGGGTAAAATGATGAAAGGTTTGAAACTCTTCCATTGGGATAGAAAATTGATCTTCAATTTCTAATGGTGGATTAAAACTATATTGCAACTTGAATTTGGTTTATAAAAGTATTTCATTCTCACACTGAACCTCCATATCTTCAAAATTTGACTTTGGACTTGGTTCTTGCACTTGTGCATGCAAGTCTTCTTCATTCATTGATTGGTTGGGTTGTAAATTGTGATTATTATTGTTACCAAAAATTCCATGCAATCAATTAAATTGTTAGTCCTAAAGGGGCACGATTCCTCCCTCCAGTGCTAAAATATTGATGTTGACAAATGTATTCTATCAAAAAAACATATCCAGCCCGTTAAATGGCCCAATTAAACCTTCCTTCATTGAAAATAGAAAACCCTATAATTATGGCTCGACTATTATAATCTAGTTTATGAATTAAATGAAATGCATCTATGAATTCAAATAAAGAATGCAACTAACTTAATAATTAATCTAATCCTAACTAGGAGTGTTCAAGAATTGACTGACATGAAACAAAGGAGAAATAAAAACATCATGGGAATAGTCCACCAACTACAGCCTACGTAAAATCTATATCAACTCTAAGAAATTGCTAATAGCATACAAATCATAGAGAGATATTTGCTTCACATCAATTTATTAGCACTTTAGAATATGAGTAAGAACATACATTGCAAGAACAATAATAGTATATAGATTGCAAATTTTAGCCTAGGTAGTAGACAAGGGACTTAGCGAAACCCCAATATCATCACACATGGCTTCATATTGGGGGTTTAGAAATAGCTAAAATTTAATTCAATATATTATATGGTATTATGGGGATAAGAGGGATTTTTAAACTAAACTAGGGGTATACATATTGGGGGGCTTCAACCAACCAACATTTTGGGGATGTGAGGTGGGGTGGGATGGGAGGAGAGTTAGTGTTGGAGAGGAATTTTGGATAAGCTTTGGGATCTATGCTAAAAGGAATTCAAAGGGAAAAAGGAAATTAAAATATGGACTAGAGTGTGTGATGGAGCAGACACCAAGGAGCACAATAAAAGGATGCACAGTGGAGAAACGCGTAGAAGGTGGAAAATGGTTATAAACCATGGGGTTTGGGGACATTTTGTCCACTTTTGTAACGGGTTTTGGGGGACACTTAGTCCACTTTTTTAACAGGATTAGCTCTATTGGTATGTATAAATATGTAAGAGGGGAAATAGGAAGAAAGGGAGGCAAAGTATGATAGTGCATGTAAGTGGTGAATAATTTTTGGGTAAGAGAGTTGAATAAAGGAAGAAATATGTAGTATGACTGAAGAGTGAACTCACACTGCAATAGAACACCTAGACAGGTTTGTTGTGAATGTTACTATTGTATATCTTGTAGCACAGTGCACAGTTGTAAGAAAACTATTAATGAATAATATAAGAAGCCATTCTTTATGGACGTAGCCCAAGTTGGGTGAACCACATAAATTTGTGTGTTATGTATGTTGCATTATTTGTTGTTTTCTATTTTATGCTGAATGTATGAATCATATATGATGTTGTAATGTTGCACATAGACTATGTTTCATAAAAAAGTAATTGTTAAGCTATGAGAACTGTGCACATAAGTAAAGGAACTGACTTATTCTTAACTTCCCCTCATCACTGTAGAAACTTAGTTCCTACAACCCCTCTAGATGCATCGGGGGAGACTTCACTTTCTTTGCAGGTGATGTCGAAAGGGTCGGTATCTAAGGGTTTTGTTGGTATTTGAAAAATTAACCTCGGGTCTGCCCCCTACATGCCAACAAATGGTTTCGTTGTTGGGACTAAGAGCTATAATTGAGGGGAATGTTTTGGAGGCCGAATAGAGAATAAATTGAAGAATGGTTGGAAAGAAAGAAGTGAGGATTTTACAGAGAACAAAACATAAACCCTAGGATCAACGAGGAACAATGGTTACAAAGGTATGTTTTCACGGATCTGCATGAATTTTTTTTTGGTGAATTTTCGTTTATTTTAACTAAATGGTTAAGAAGACTAGTGGAGAACATTGGGAGATACAAAACTGAATCCCTGAGAAACTAGACTCTAGAACTTATTAGACAAATCAATACAGTAAGTAATAAGGTTTCTCGTGCAATATACTTCTGGTTGAGTAGTATATTGGGAGGTTATGTTACAGATTTTGTGGTAGATTGTACCCAATATTATAATGTCGCAGAGAGAGACTTCTTCAAGGGTCCATTAGGAATATATTTGAATGCATTATCCACTTGGATAAACATGTTACTATGTGAAAATAATGTCATGAAGATGGAATCTAACAATTAAGCACCTTTGTGCACATAGGGGAACTGGGGGATGATCAGAGGAAGGTTTGAGAGTGGGAAGGTTGAGTAAGGAGTGGATGGACTGAGGATGTTGAGAGAGGATACTGACTCATAAGGAGAGATTGGAGTACTACACTATGGCAAAAGTTTTAGATACAACAAGAAGGAGATTGTGGCTAGAAAATGAGATAAAAACAGAGAATTCGAGGAAAGTAACCACTACGTAGAACTTCAGATCACACCGTATAGAGAAAGGAAAAGGAAAGAAAGAGATCCCCAGTACCACCCAACAGAAGAATGAATTCCATCTCAGATCGAAATCTACGTCAAACCCACAATCATGTGTGCATCATTAAAAATTGAAGCAGGAACTGAGACTTATTCAAGAGAAATTATAATAAGTGGAGGAAGTCAGAGAAATAGTCAAAATAGTGGGAGCATCACAACAAACTAGATCCATTTGACATCACCAAGGGTAAGTACAACACCTAATACAATGGCATGGGTAGATCATACATTGAGAATGCATGAGTTTTAGGGAATAGGGTCGGAGGACCCTGAACAACACTTGTTCGTATGAGACACAATATGGACTGAGAAGAATGTCCAGGACAAGGAGACAAAAATAGCGTAGTTGGCCATGACGTTAAGAGGTCGTGCACTACTATGGTATATTAAGTTTCATAAAACTACGTCGATCGGACAGTTAAGAACTTTAGTAGATATTGGACAAGCATTTTTAAAAGAATTTAAGAAGCCAAAATCCAAATCTCAATATATTACAGAACTGAAGGAAATTAAGAAAGTATAGAACGAGATAGTGTGTGATTATGACCAGAGATTTAAATATGTGATGGGTCGACTAAACTTTCATATCCCTAACGAGAAACATCAATAATGGTTTATAGCAGGCCTATTGCCACACGTTCGTTGTCTGTTAGAGTCAAACACCCTCCATTCCCACTTTAAAAATACATAGACTAGACCCATAACAAGGAAATGTAGAACAAGTCCAATTAATGTATCATGAAGTCTAACCTAAAACATTGACTATCTTGTCGCCAATGCTCACATAATGAACCTCCAATTTCAAATTTGATGGTGATTCCTTCAAATACCAAGAGGTTGGCCTATAAAACCCACATACAGACATCCCACACTACTACCATCATAACGTTCATTAATTCATGCACCGAAGGAATGAAGTAGATAAGTATGATATGATGCTTGCATATTAAATACCGTACCCATTGACCTAAAAGAATGAGAGAGTGAATGCTAATGTGATAGGGGCTTGTCATCCTTTTATATTAACCTTTGTGAAAGAGGAAGAGATGAATTTAGCTTTTAATGCAAAAATATAAATAATAAAAAAAAAACTTGTCATCCTTTTATATTAACCTTTGTATCCTTTTATATTAACCTTTGTGAAAGAGGAAGAGATGAATTTAGCTTTTAATGAAAAAATATGAATAATAATAAAAAAAAATATAAATATTGTATGGAAATCATATTTTAGTTAAAGATTTGTTTGGATAAAATATAATAAAAATTATGTAAGGAATACAAGTTTTAGTGGAATTTTTTCAACTACATTATATACATTTGACTTTGTATAACTCATAGAAATAATATTGTAGCAAAAATTGGTAAATATATACCTTTTGAACTTAGATTTTAATGTGAAAATATAAATAAAAATAATTTAAAGAATCCAAGTTTTAGTGTAAAATTTGATTTAGCATTATGTAAATTTATTTTTATGTAATCCATAATAATAATATCTTAACAAAAATTGGTGAATATATATAGTAGTGAATATATAAATATTGTAAGGAACCCATATTTTAGTTGAAGATTTGCTTGGATTAAAAATATAAAAAATAATAAAAATTATGCAAGGAATCCAAGTTTTAGTGGAATTTTTTCTTTTACATTATATACATTTGATTTTGTATAAGAAATAATATTGTCGTAAAAATTGGTGAACATATACACTTTGAACTTAGATTTTAATATGAAAATATAAATATAAATAATGTAAAGAATCCAAGTTTTAGTATAAAATTTGATTTAGCATTATGTAAATTTATTTTTATGTAACCCATAATAATAATAATATCTTAACAAAAATTGGTGAATATATACATTCAAAAGTAGTGAATAACCAATATTTTACTTTCTCACTTTGAAGGTTCAATTTCAATAAAAGTATAAATTATAAATTGTAAGGAACCCATATATTAGTTGAAGATTTGTTTGGATAAAAAATATAAAAAATAATAAAAATTATGTAAGGAATCCAAGTTTTAGTGGAATTTTTTCTTCTACATTATATACATTTGATTTTTTATAACTCATGGAAATAATATTGTAGCAAAAAATGGTGAATATATACACTTTGAACTTAGATTTTAATATGAAAATATAAATAAAAATAATGTAAAGAATCCAAGTTTTAGTGTAAAATTTTATTTAGCATTATGTAAATTTATTTTTATGTAACTCATAATAATAATATCTTAACAAAAATTGGTGAATATATACATTTAAAAATAGTGAATAAGCAATATTTTACTTTCTCATTTTGAAGGTTCAATTTCAATAAAAGTATAAATTATAATCCTTGTTTAATTCCAAATTTAATGAAATCTATATTATTTTCCTTGTTTAATTCCAAATTTAATGAAATCTATTGTCTTTTTTTCTTTTTTTTGGACAGAAATGGGTAATGGATTTTGATTAAAGAAAATTTTTGGCGAGCCACGGGTGCTGGTACACAAAGAGTGAGCAGTGCTCAGAAAACCAGATACAAGACCAGGAGGAACATTTTCCTACCTAGTTATATGGAATTAAACATAACAGATTTGAAATATGCAGAGGCTTCTATACAAAATGCCTTCTTCGTAGCGTTATTTCTATGAAGCCAGACATAGAGTTAAGCAGCCTTCCAGATTACTTGGACCCACCCTTCTTGGGCTGAATTCACTCCTGCTGCCAATCTTTGTTCAATTGTGCCATTTTCTCTTCCAGTTGGGTTACTCATTCTTCCAGATCTTGCTTTGGCCCCTTGATAGTTTGAAGAAGTTTCCCAATCTCCTCTGAGAGTCCGAATTTGGTGGAAGTGATGTCTTCTTCCAGCATCTCCAACCTTCTTCCTGCATCGATGTCAAGATTCTCAAGAAAATCAAGCTGGTTTTGCAGTAGCTGCTTGAGGTGTTGCACGTCGTCCTCCAGTGCCTTCAGTCGTTACTCAGATGTGGGATTGTTTCCTGAGCTAGACGCCATTTCTTATCATGGGATGCTTGAGAAGTTGTTGCCTTGCGCTCGCCTCATGTCCCTGATTAACCGTTTGCTGTGAGGATGCCTTACTTGCCTCTGCGGGTTCCTGGAATGCGTATTCCCTTCCCTGCATCCTCTTTTAAACTCAAAGAGCTTCGCTTATGTTGCTCCCAAGTGATTCACTCGATCTTGGTAGCTTGGGCGTCGAGCTAGAGTGATGGGTGAACCCAATGGGTTCAACGACCAAATGATTCACCTGACACGTGCTCCAGAGGATCTCCGTGTCTTGCCAGGCCTCGGGATCTCACCTGTACCTCCAAACCTGTGGAAAATTGCTTTGTCAAACCGCCTCTTCATCATCTTTCTGTCACGGCCCCTTGGCTTATGATATTGCGATTTCATTGATGGTTCTGTTAAGGTGCATGGTTCCTGTCCTGTAGAGGACACCTTTATTAGCCTCTGCATCAGCTTTAGCATTTAGACTTTGGAGGACGTGGAAGATTCTATAAGTTCTAAGCTTGCTGAGGAGGAGATGGATTTTCACTAGCATTTGTTGGATCTGATCATTCTTAACGCTCTTACATCTTATTAGGGCTTGGATTATTAACTGGGAGACCCCAATTATGACCAAGTCCTGGATATTGTGCTTGATAGCTTGTTGGAGACCTTGCAAGAGGGCCAGTGCTTCTGCTCTGTTGTTAGTTTATGTTCCTAGTCCCCAAGAAAAGATGAAATTAGGGATCCCGTCGGCGTTTACCAGGACCCCTCCTGCCCCTACTAAGCCTGGGTTTCCCTTGGAGGCCCCATCAAAGAATAAAATATTCATTTTCTCCTTCTTCTGCTAGTCCTCAAAGTCTCTCTCCTCCATTATGATTTCCCATTCTTCCTTGTGGGGGTTGTTGTTGGTTTGTTGTTGTTGGTCTTGGATGTTGAAATGGTCAATCCAATGCTTTTCTGCCTTCTCTAGTGGCCTAGAGTTCTTATCCTTACAGAAGTAGGGGGAAATTTCCCCAAAAAGGGCCTTTATCTTGGTTGCAACGTGAGCAAGGATTCTTTTGGTCTCCCTAAAAATCCTGTTATTTCTTTCTAGCCAGATTTTCCATAGCCCACATTTGGGGATAGTACTCCAGAGGTTGGAAAGTTGACCCTTTTTTGTTGTTTGGAAGGGACAAAGAGAGTTCCAATTATGGAGCAGGCTAGTGGCCCTTTGAGGGAGCTCGGTAGGAGTAGGAAGCCCCAGGGTTAGCTTCCAAAACTCCTTAGAATAAGCACAACTTAAGAGAAAATGGTCTGTTGTTTCTTCTTCTTGAGTACAAAGGGGAAATCTATGGGGGCCTTCCCAACCTCTTCTTCTTAGATTTTCTCCTGTGAGGATTCCTTTGTGTGCCAAGGTCCAAACGAACAAATCTATTTTAGGGATGGATTTGTATGTCCAGATTGCTTTCTAGATTGCAGGGTCAGGGGGACATGGGGGACTATTGTTGTGTGATGGTACCCTATTGTCATAGAGTAAACTCCGGAAGAGACTGCCCAACCTCTTTTGTCTTGTTTCCTTTCCTCTAACGAGGATTTCCCCTTCAAAGAGAGAGTCAACTTTTTCCATTCTTCTTCTAAATCTGGAGGGTTTTTCACTGCTTCCCACATTAGCCAAGTTTTGTTCTCATCATTACCCCAAACCGAGATGTCCCATATCTTTCTTAGGTTCTGAGTTTTCATCCATTCTTTGAGTCATCTAAGATCCTGATTTGATCCTAGAGGTGGGTCTCCCATGATTGAGTCTTCCCAAATGTTGATTTCTTTTCCATTCCCTGGTATCCAAGTGAGATTCGGTCTGAAGTGTTCCAATGCTTTCTGTCAAAGGGAGAAAATCGGAGACCCTTTCTCCACCAAAGCTGGACGATCGAGGCACTTTTTCCTTGGACCTCGGAAGTATTTCTTCCAGAGTGCTCTTTTGCTCCAAGATGATTTCCCCGTGATTAAATGCCAGAGAATCTTCACTCCTAGGGTTATATTTTGAACATGCATATTTTTAAAATGGAGGCCACCTTATGAGAAAGGTTTGGCTACTTTTTCCCAGCTTATTAGATGCAACTTTCTTCTTGTGTTGTTTCCTCCTTCCCATAGAAATCTTTTGAACAACACTTCCATTTTCTGGATTATTGTGACCGATGCTAGTAATAAGGATCTTTGATAGATTGGAATTCTTGCTATCACTGCTTTTATGAGGACCACTTTACCTGCTAAGTTAAGCCATCTTTCTCCCCAGGAGTTTATTTTATTTTTTAACTTTTCTATCAGCAGGTTCCAGTTAGAGGCCAAAGGTTTGGTTTTGAAAATCAGGACTCCCAGATATTGAAATGCATCCCAGGCCATGCAGCCTTTCATCCCCAGGACTCTAGATATTTCCAACATTTCCCTTGGAGTAATGTTCCAGCCATAGATCTTGCTTTTGGGCAGGCTTATCACACTGCCAGAGACTTCTTCATAGCTATCTAGCTCTTTTTTCAATTTCTTTGTTGTCTGCACACTCGCCCCTCCCAACAACAATGTGTCATCTATAAATTGGGCATGGTTGATGTGTTTAACTCCTGGGGCTATCCTTAGGCCGAGAAGATTGTTGTGTATCTGGATGTGGTCCAATTGGAAGCTAATAGCCGAGGCCTGGATTGCATAAAGAATAGGAGAGAGAGAGAAGCCTTGACGGAGACCTCTGGTGGCTTGAAAGAATTTGGTCGCTCGACCATTCACTAGAGATGTTATCCAAGGGGAACCAATACAAGATTTTATCCAGCTTATAAAGGCTGGGGCGAAGCCAAAATTTCCCATGACCTTGAAAAGAAAATTGTGTCTTACTCTATCAAATGCATTAGCAAGATCTAGCTTAATTATCATACCTTTGTCCTTTCGGCGAATGCTAGAGTGCAGGGCTTCTTGAACTAAAATGATGTTGTCCACTATATGTCTGCCTTTTACAAAACTGCCTTGGTTCTCTGGAATGATGCCTAGGAGGATATTTTTAATTCTGTTGGCTATCACTTTAGTGAGGATCTTGTAGCTAGTGTTGCAAAGTGAGATTGGGCGGAATCTTCCAAAGTTGATTGCCCCTTTTTCTTTCGAAATAAGAGCTAGGAAAGATGAATTGGTTCCTTCTCCTAACTTGCTGCACTTCTGGGATTTCTGGATCATCTTTGTCAGGTCTGATTTGATTATGTCCTAGATACTTTGATAGAACTTAGTGGTGAAGTCGTCTGGCCCTGGGGCTTTATCTAGGTTAATTTGGTCCAACGCCTCTTTTATTTCTTGCTGATGAACTGTTATGGTTAACTTGTTGTTCACGTCCTCCTGAATGAGGGTCGAGACCAGAGAGAGGGGGTAGTCTTTGGGGTTTATGGTAGAAATCTGCATTTCGGAGTAGAGGGTTTCAAAGGCATCAACCATAACCTCTTTTATGCCCTCAAAGTCTATTATTGTCTGATTTTGGACCTGAATTTCCGAAACTTTCTTAAATTTCTTTCTGACCTCAGCTTGTTTGTGGAAATAGCTGGTATTTTTATCTCCTACTTCCAACCAGAGGCATCGCGACTTCTGATGCTAGAATTTTTCTTCCTCTCTGCATGTTTGATTCCATTTCCTCTAGAGCTTCTCTTCTTGCTGCAGAACTTCCTAGGTGACATTCCTTTCTTCCAATTCCATTTGGTGTGTCTCTAATTGTTTTTGGGCTTCTTGTCGTTTTTCTATGGGACTTGAGTGGGTTTTGGCCCAAGCTTTTAGTTTTGTCTTTAGTCTTCTGAGCCTTTCTTCCCAAACAAAGAAGACTGAGCCTCTAATCTATTCATTCCAGATTTTGGTGACTAGGTTCCGGTAGCCGTCGATTTGTATCCATGCTGGACTAAATCTAAAGGGAATTGGTCCGAGATTTTTGTCAGATGAGATTTCCAGCAGGATTGGTTTATGATCTGACACACTGTGCAGGAGGATTGATGAGGTGAGATTCATGTCTAGAAGCAATAAGGAGCTTTGAACTAAGAACCTATCTAGCCTTGCTGCGATGTGCCCCGGGCCTACCCTCTTATTCGACCAAGTGTAATTACCTTTAGTTGGTTTGACATCTTCCAGCTCCCATTCTGACATAAGATCTTCGACCCATTCTCTTGTTGGATCTCGCACTATGGAGCCCCCTTTTTTCTCGGTTGCGGCTAAGGTTACATTTAGATCCCCCCCTATGATGATATTGTCTAGATCATTTGAGAGCAAGTATTCCTTTAGGGTGTCCCAACAATCTTTTTTTTCTTCCAACAGGACTGGCACGTAAAGGTTAAAGAGGCTTACCTGTCATCCCATTTCTTTGTGAAGAAGGTTGGAGTAGATCCAATGTGTGTTGGTTTCAAAGTTGATTAGATCAAACTTCAGGGCGTTCCATATAGTGTCGATACCTCCTGAGGCACCTCTTGCGCTTTCTGTTATTCCTTGACTGAATTTCCAAATTGCTTTTGTTCTGTTGAGGAAATTTTTCTCTTCCATCTTGGTCTCCTGGAGTAGAAGGATCTCAGTTTTGGAAGTTCTAATAATGTCTTTGAGCACCTCTTTCTTTTCTTTGCTGCCAAAACCTCTACAATTCCAGGAGGTTAGCTTCATGGCTTACCTTGGGGGAGGGATTTTGGGCTCCTTGCAGAGCCCTGGAGTGCTTTCTTGTATGTCTTACATTGATCAAATGTCTTATTGTTGGTTGCGATCCACATAGGACATCTTTGTATGTCTCCTGATATCTTTCTTCTTTTTTGGATTTCCTTCCCCTATCGGATTTCTTTGGGGTTAGAATAGTGTTGCTTGCTCCCTCGTAGTTGCTATCAAAGGAGACCTCTTCTTCCTCTGTTTCCAGCCCAGTGTTTTTTCCTGACGTGTTCTTCCCCTACTCTTCTTCTGGTTCTGGCGCTGGCACTTCCCTTGTTCCTTATGGTGAGTTCCCTTGCATGTCCTCTACTGACAGATCTTCCTGTGGGTTTTCTCCTGCTTTTTCTATTGCACGGCCGTTATCTAGGTTTCTTGGGCTATTTTCCACCATTGCTACTGATTGAGTTTCATTTTATGTAGGCTATGTTGGTGCTGTCTTTTCATTCCTTGGTCTTTTATTCTTGTTGCAGTTTTCCCTTTCCTTGGTTGTTGCCAACCTTCTCCATTTTCCTTCTCCTTTTTTTGGTTCTTGGAGAAATTCTATTGAAAGTGGCCATATTCGTGGTAGCCCCTACATTTGAACGACAACTGTTCATAATCGAGTTTCTGGTAATGATGCCATTCTCCAACCTTTAACTTGATTGCTTCTAGAAGGCCCAGTTCTAAGTCCACTTCTACACAGATGCGCGTGTAGGAGTACTGATCTTTGGGGTTTGACCTATCAATATATTGACCGAGTCCATTTTCGATTTCCTGGAGCGAAGTAGGGTTCTAGCAGTGGATCAGGAGATTCGGGAGCCTGACCCAGACTGGGACATCCTTTGGCACTTCAACCACCGAATCAAAGATTGGCATCCATCGGTTTAGATACAGTCCTTGAGTTCCCATAAAATACAGTCCATTTCTAAAGATGAGATCTCTATCCTCCTGAGAAATAAATTCGAAGATAAAGAATCCTCTTCCTACTGCATAACAGGTTACGCTTCTTTTGATCAGCGGACGACAGTTTCTTTGGATCCAGTTGTCTATAGTTCGGGCTAACGGCCAAAGCCCCATGAATTGACCCACGAGGCCTCGATCTGACAAAGAGACTGCTACACGCATAGGGTGGTCCGGGGGTAATTCTATCTCCAGGATCGAGTCAAGTTTCTTGACAAAGCTAGGAGGTTCAGTTGTTGGAAGCCTCTTGGCTTGGGCGGCCAAAAGCTTGCGAAATGAATATGTTGTTGAGGGTTGGGGGTGCTAGCTCCCCTCCCCTGGAGAGTTCCATTGTTGCGGATCACTAGCTCGGATCGCTAGCAGTCGAAGGCGAGCCCTAGTCCTAGCTTGTGAGCCCTAAACCTCTAAAAAAACATTGTAAGTGTTCTTGAAATCTATTGTTAAGCCCTAAATAGTGGCTCATTACCCCTTAATTGGGGCATATTACATTAGTAATGTTATTTTATTTATTTCAGCATTATTCCATTAGTTGTAATTATACCTCCTAGTCTCCTATATATACCAAGCAGACATTTTCATTTTGAATCATCTTGGAATTGAACATTTATGTGGGCATAAGGAGGTTGCCCCCTCGAAGAGGCTTATTATCTAAATTTCTCTCTTTTTCAAGGCATTGATTTCTTATTCTGAGGATTTTCTATGCTATATTGATATTTGGTTCCTAACATATGGTATCAGAGCTCAAGGTTTTGGGGTTTCGCTGCTACATCTGAAACACCTTGGAATTTTCTCTATAATTATTTTTCTGCAATGTTCAAAAGGAACAGCTTGGAGGGTATTTAGTATATGGATCAAGTTACATTGGGTTAACATTTCATCTCATGAGGCCTTATACTTTCGAAGATACAACTTGTGCAAGATAGGGTTCTGGAATCATCCTGAACTGAGTCATTGCGGAATTTTCGTTATTAAAAATGTTTTTGTAACATTTCAGACCCTGAACGTCAGAGGATATTCAGATTAATTACTAAGTTATCTGTGGTAACAATTTCATCTTCTGGGTCATCTTTCATTTGTAGATACACCCTGTGGAAGATAGGGTATCTGACTAGTCCTATTGACTAGTCTCAAGAAGGTGTTCCAGGTAAAACAATCATAACTTCTTCCTAGAGTATCCAAATTGAGTGAGACTGGCTGCATTGGATAGTGGACAGTATATAGTATTTATGGTACAAGTTTCAAAATTTTATATCAATTATTTTGTGCAGGGCACGCTATACAAGTGAGATCTCCGAGAAAGGCCAAAAATTAGCAAGTTGTGGGGAAGTTACCGTAAATTCCACTTGGCACATCCAATTTTGATCAGACTTGTGGCATTAGAGAGAAGAAATATTAGATACCTACAAAAAAGAAAATATAATACTCAGAAGGGCCGAAATTTTTGAGATACAATAACAGGAAGATTGTCTAGAAGAACCACCTCAAAATCAAGGTTTAAGGTGATACTTGGACAACATGCCACCAAAAAAACGAACTTCTACACCAAATAAGCCTCCAGACAATCCTACTTGGACTCTTGATGAAGGTGAAGAAATGT
>JASDQU010739281.1:108049-140271 GCA_032191745.1 Picea mariana | reverse complement strand
TCCTTCTCTTCTCCTTCTTTAAACTCTGGCTTCATGATCTTTCCTTTCACAATATCCAGCACTTTATTCTTAGCAAGGATGAGGTCAATCCTTGTCTTCTATGCTCTGAAGTTAGAGGCTCCATCTAGCTTGTTCTCAAACTTCATAGAGTTCGTCATGGCTTGCTTGACTTGGTCAAACCCTAGATTTGACCATAAATCCAAACTTCACGTCTTGGTCTTCTGAGAGTACCAGAAAATGCACTGGGCTAGGGTGCACTGATCTATCTGGAGATTAGGTCAATCTCATCACTTAAGGTGCCTCAACAAGAGGTTTAGGGTTTCTGCAACTGCTTCTACTGGTAACCATAGCTGCAGTGCTTTTGGAAACTGCTCCTGCTAGTAACCCTAGCGGCAGTACCTCAACGAGCTCAATATCTAGTGGCTATGTTTCCTTCTAGCATTTTAGGCTGACTGAAGGGGTGTGGGCCCATAACCTATTAGAATATAGAAGATGGTGTGCTCATTTTACCATTGACGATACCCTCGTCACCCAACCACAAGCCAAAGCCTCCCTCCGAGCACCTTAACCTTGACTGAGAATTCTTCCGGAAGCAAACCCTAGGCTAGATAGTCAAACAAAGAGCAACGCATCTCTCCCCAATGATAGCACAACACAAAATACTGATCAGATAGTCCCAAACCCTAGCCAAGAGATATCCAAGCCAAAACTAAAACTAATTGTTGTTGCAGCTACACCTGCAACCCTCCTCCAAACTTGCGCACAAGACTGCAACTATAGTGCGCACCAAACTGTAGAACTGCAATTCTGAGATGTGACAAATGAGAACTGGCGCCCTGTATTTATAGTGGTTCTGCCAGTTTTGTTGGGGCCGACTTCTCCTTCTGGATAAGTGTCTGTTCAGTATATTATTATCATTTCTGGCTGACTTCTTCTCTTGGAGGCTAATAGACTAATATAAATTATCTTCTTGAGATGACAAGGCTTCTAGGGTTATTAGCCAACTCATTAGGGTTTCTCTTGCTTCCCGAAGTCTTCTATTCTCGTCAGGTTCACATGTGGGGGTAAATACCTCCCGCAGCTACCATAATATTAACAAGAGTGTCATCATGGTGATTGTTGATAGACTGACTAAGTACGCACACTTTTGTGCACTCTCTCATCCCTTCAAAGCTAGTACAATTTCCATTGCATTCATAGAGACAGTTCAAAAGCTACATGGCAACCCAAAGATTATTGTAAGTGACAAAGATCCCATCTTCACTGGAAATTTTTGGACAAAATTATTTTCTTGTTTGGGTACTCAATTGGATCATAGCTCATCCTATCATCCTCAATCTGATGGACAAACTGAGATAGTGAAAAACTGTTTGGAAGGATACCTTCATTGCTTTGTCTCTGATAAATAAACACAATGGTTCAAATGGTTACCCTTGGTAGAATGGTGGTATAACACTTCCTTTCATACTGCAACAAAAATGACACCATTTATGGCACTCTATGGATACCACCCTCCTTCCATCACTTCTTATCTAAAATAAAAATCTAAGGTTCAAGAAGTGGAAGATCACATCAAGCATCAACAACAAGTTCTCCAAATATTAAAGGACAACCTGACCATGGCACAGAATCGCATGAAACAACAAGAAGATCAACATCATAGTAAAAGAATTTTTTAAGTAGAGGATTGGGTGTTTTTAAGACTACAACCATACAAACAGATGTCCCTCAAGCAAGCCAAGAAGGATAATAAATTATCACCAAAGTACTATGGCCCTTATAAGGTGTTGCAAAAGATTGGTACTATGGTATACAAGTTGGAGTTGCCTGCATCTTCACGAGTACACTCAGTTTTCCATGTTTCATGCTTAAAGAAGGTTATAGGGGACAAGATCCCAGTTCAAACTATATTGCTAGAACTTGACGAGGAAGGAAAAATCACATTGGAGCCTGAAGACATCACTGACACAAGAATTCACCAGCGGAGGAATAGATCCATTTCAGAGTATCTCATTAAATGGAGGAAACTACCAACTGAAGATTCCACTTGGGATGATGATTCTTTTATACAGAAGAATCCATATTTACTCAAGCGTTGTGGACAACACTTGTCTCAAGGGGAGGGGCATGTTAAATCCTAAATAGTGGCTCATTACCCCTTAATTGGGGCATATTACATTAGTAATGTTATTTTATTTATGTCATCTTTATTCCATTAGTTGTAATTATATCTCCTAGTCTCCTATATATACCAAGGAGACATTTTCATTTTGAATCATCTTGGAATTGAACATTTATGTGGGCATAAGGAGGTTTCCCCCTCGAAGAGGCTTATTAACTGAATTTCTCTCTTTTTCAAGGCGTTGATTACTTATTCTGAGGTTTTTCTATGCTATATTGATATTTGGTTCCTAACATCTATATTATTTTCCCTTTGTAAATTTTACATCTTTATTTTTGTCATGGATTTTTTTTAATTTGTCTTTCATAAACTTTTGAGTAGGCTCGAAAGACTTGTTTTTTCCTATCATAGAATTCATATATGAAAGACATGTTTTTTCCTCACATTAAATTGTGTCCTCCATTACCTTGACTAAAAGGTCTTCATAATAACATAGGTAATGGGTTCAAATAAAGAGAGACATGAAGATCGATGATAAACCTATATAATCATCATTTCCATGGATGATGTATAACCATCCATAAGTATAGTGTATAAATTAGCATGCAAACATATTTTTCCAAGTTAACTTTAAAATGTTCAAATGATTGAGCTTTCTCACCATATAAATTTGCTTCCATGTTTTTATTTTCTTTAAACTATAAATGTGTAGAAAACGTAGCTATAAACATGGTTTCGAAATATGTCTCTCACTTATGATATATTCAACAATAAAAGTATAATACAAAGTAGATGTTTTATTCTCGAATGTATAAGGAAATAAGTAACATAGTAAATATTTGTTTTTCACATGAAATAATCGAATAGCTTGGATAAATTTATTGATCTGACCTTTTGAAGCCACTAACTTATCCAAATCAAACCTAGGTAGAAATATCTCTACATTCTTTGGAAAACGTAGAGTAAGATTAGACACATGTAATGCACCTAGAACCTGCTAAATAGGTTGATTCCTATCCATATTTCCTATGAGAAGGTTATGTAACAATAATATTGTACATGGTCAAATTTAGATTCAAAGTATCTATGTTTTTTTAAAGTAATAGGGGAAATTTGATCTATGGGTTTCGGGATTTCATCGATAATATAATATACAAAATATACAAGGCTACCTATGTGATCTTATTCTTCAGTTCAAGTTATAATTTTTTGAGTCCTTTTATGTTAGGGAAATTTGTGCACAACTGATAAAGCATAGGTTCGATGAGTGTAGCCATGGGTAAAATGATGAAAGGTTTGAAACTCTTCCATTGGGCTAGAAAATTGATCTTCAATTTATGATGGTGGATTAAAATTATATTGCAACTTGAATTTGGTTTATAAAAGTATTTCATTCTCACACTGAACCTCCATATATTCAAAATTTGACTTTGGACTTGGTTCTTGCACTTGTGCATGCAAGTCTTCTTCATTCATTGATTGGTTGGGTTGTAAATTGTGATTATTCTTGTTACCAAAAATTCCATGCAATCAATTAAATTGTTAGTCCTAAAGGGGCATGATTCCTCCCTCCAATACTAAAATATTGATGCTCACAAATGTATGTTATCAAAAAAACATATTTAGCTCGTTAAAGGGCCCAATTAAACCTTCCTTCATTGAAAATAGAAAACCCTATAATTATGGCTCGACTATTATAATCTAGTTTATGAGTTAAATGAAATGCATCTATGAATTCAAATAAAGAATGAAAATAACTTAATAATTAATCTAATCCTAACTAGGAGTGTTCAAGAATTGACTGACGTGAAACAAAGGAGAAATAAAAACATCATGGGAATAGTCCACCAACTAAATCCTACGTAAACTCTATATCAACTCTAAGAAATTGATAATAGCATACAAATCATAGAGACATACTTGCTTCACATCAATTTATTAGCACTGCAAAAGATGAGTAAGCATATACATTTCAAGAACAATAATAGTATATAGATTGCAAATTTTAGCCTAGGTAGTAGACAAGGGAATTAGTGACAACCCAATATCATCACACATGGCTTCATATTGGGGGTTTAGAAATAGCTAAAATTTAATTCAACATATTATATGGTATTATGGGTATAAGAGGGATTTTTAAACTAAACTAGGAGTATACATATTGGGGGGCTTCAACCAACCAACATTTTGGGGGTGGGAGGTGGGGTGGGATGGGAGGAGAGTTAGTGTTGGAAAGGAATTTTGGATAGGCTTTGGGATCTGTGCTAAAAGGAATTCAAAGGAAAAAAAGGCAATTAAAATATGGACCGGAGTGCGTGATGGAGTGGATTCCAAGGAGCACAATAAAAGGATGGGCGGTGGAGCAATGCACAGAAGGCGGAAAATGGTTATAAACCATGGGGTTTGGGGACATTTTGTCCACTTTTGTAATGGGTTTCGGGGGACACTTAGTCCATTTTTGTAACAGGATTAGCTCTATTGGTATGTATAAATATGTAAGAGGGGAAATAGGAAGAATGGGAGGCAGAGTATGATAGTGCATGTAAGTAGTGAATGCTTTTTGGGTAAGAGAGTTGAGCAAAGGAAGGAATATGTAGTATTATTGAAGAGTGAACTCACACTGCAATAGAACACCTAGGAAGGTTTTTTGTGAATGTTGCTATTGCATATCTTGTAGCGTAGTGTGCGGTTGTAAGAAAACTATTAATGAATAATATAAGAATCCATTTGTTATGGATGTAGCCCAAGTTGGGTGAACCACATAAATTTGTGTTTTATGTTATTTGCATTATCTGTTGTTTTCTATTTTATGTTGAATGTATGAATAATATATGATGTTGTAATGTTGCGCATAGACTATGTTTCATAAAAAAGTAACTGTTAAGCTATGAGAATTGCACACATAAGTAAAGGAACTGACTTATGCTTCACTTCCCCTCATCACTACAGAAACTTGGTTCCTGCAACCCCTCTAGATGCCTCGGGTGAGACTTCACTTTCTTTGCAGGTGATGTTGAAAGGGTCGATATCTAAGGGTTTTGTTGGTATTTGAACAATTAACCCCAGGTCTACCCCCTACATGCCAACAAATGGTTTCGTCATCGAGACCAAGACCTATAATTGAGGGGAATGTTTTGGAGGCTGAATAGAGAATAAATATAAGAATGGTTGGAAAGAAAGAAGTGAGTATTTTACAGAGAACAAAACATAAAACCTAGGATCAATGATGAATAATGGTTACAAAGGTATGTTTTCACATATCTGCATGAAATTTTCTTTGGTGAATTTTTGATTATTTTAACTAAATGGTTAAGAAGACTAGTGGAGAACATTGGGAGATACAAAACTGAATCCCTAAGAAACTGGACTCTATAATTGATTAGACAACTCAATACAGTAAGTAATAAGGTTTCTCATGCAATATACTTCTGGTTGAGTAGTATATTGGGGGGTTATGTTATAGATTTTGTGGTAGATTGTACCCAATATCATAATGTCACAGATAGATACTTATTCAAGGGTCCATTAGGAATATATTTGAATGCATTATCCACTTGGATAAAGATGTTATTATGTGAAAAGAATGTCACGAAGATGGAATCTAACAACTAAGCACCTTTGTGCACATAGGGGAACTGGGGGATGATCGGAGGAAGGTTTGAGAGTGGGAAGGTTGAGTAAGGAGTGGATGGAATGAGGATGTCGAGGGAGGATACTGACTCAGAAGGAGATATTGAAGTATTGCACTATGGGAAAAGTTTTAGATACAAAAAGAAGGAGATTGTGTCTAGAAAATGAGAGAAAAACAGAGAATTCGAGGAAAGTGACCACTACACAGAACTTCAGATCACATCGTATAGAGAAAGGAAAATGAAAGAAAGGGATCCCCAGTACCACGCAACATAAAAATGAATTCCAGCTCAGATCGGAATCTACGTCATTTAAAATTGAAGCAGGAACTGAGACTAATTCAAGAGAAATTATAATAAGTGGAGGAATTCAGAGAAATAGTCAGAATAGTGGGAGCATCACAACAAACCAGAGGTAGTTGACATCACCAAGGGTAAGTACAAAACCTAATACAATGGCATGGGTAGATCATACATTGAGAATGCATGATTTTTAGGGAACACGTTTGGAGGACCCTGAACAACACTTGTTCGTATGCAACACAATATGGACTGAGAAGAATGTCTAGGACGAGGAGACAATAATTGTGTAGTTGGACATGACGTTAAGAGGCCGTGAAATACTATGGTATATTAAGTTTCATACAACTACGTATATTAAGAAAGTACAGAATGAGATAGTGTGGGATTATGACCAGATATTAAAATATGTGATGGGTCGACTAACTTTTCATATCCCTAACAAGAAGCACCGATAATGGTTTATAGCAAGCCTATTGCCACACATTCGTTGTCCGTTAACACAATAGAAGGTCATGTCATAGCCGAAAGCTTAAGAAATCACAATGAAATTGGAATCATCTCCTGTAAGAGATGGTGTGGGTATGGAATAGGTACAACCACAATTGGTTGTGCCGAGAATTCAATTATCAGAGATAATGAAGGATAAGGAACAATGAGAACATGTTTGGTGTATAACATGCAAGACATAAGGCCATAGAAAGGAAGAGTGTCCAACCTTCATGTAGTATATGGCCGCAGGAGCATCAAACTCGTTGGAAAGAGGAGTGGGGTACTGTGAGATATGTAAGACATGGAGGCATCATCCGACTGCTTGTCCTTTGCTGCAGAAATACCAGAGCACCCCAAGAAATTTATTTTGTAACTTTTTCAAATCGGTAGGACATGATTAGAAATATTTTTGTGCATTCAAATTGATGAGACAGTGCATTTGGGATGCATACAAAATCCAGGAGGAAAATGTCACACCAGAAGGAGGAATTCAATAGTATAACACTCCAAGAAGATTTAATCAAGGTGGACATGGAGGTTTCGACAGAGGTCAAGGATGTGGAAGATTTGGTCGAGGAGGCAGAGGACCAATAATTTGTTACAATTACAATCGACTGGGACATTTAGCAAGGGATTTCCCAAATCCTTTCATGACATGTACATATTGTAAGGCCTTGGATCATGCAACATAATATTGTCCTCAATTGATAGAAAAAGTGGTAGGCGAGAGGGAATCAAAACCAACATTAGACACAACATCAGAATCAAAACCAAAACTTGCAAATGATAGGCACTAAAGAATGTGATGATCAGCCAAGAATCGTGGTTATTACGTGCAGTGGGACGCGAACCGGACTAGATGTGACAAAGAAAGGAAATGGAGTGGAACAATGGATAAGAAAAGCAGTTGAACCCATGCAAAAATTCAATCCAAAGAAATAAAGGGATACTTATCATCAAGCAAGGAAAGATATATTAGGACCATTCTAGATAGCTTCTACATCAAAGACACCACCAGTATACAACATGTCAACGTTTTATGATCGCACTATTCCAGATAGGACAATCGAGAAGGTAAACACCTTGACAGACTTCCTAAAAAGATGTGTAGAATTGATGTAGGATGAGACAACACTGAATACACTATGCATGATTATTGATCAGTGTACACAAGATAGAGAAGTACCTACGACGTAGAAATTTGTGAAGCAATTCTTGTGCAAGAAGAGGACAAATAAAGAATTCATATTAAGTGTGCAGATAAGAGAATATGACATGGATAATTTCATTTTGGACTTAGGATCAGACGTCAATTTTATTCCAATACAGATGTTGGATATGATGGGGAAACCAAAGCTATTTTCGTTAACTTTCGAGTTGAGATTGGCTAACCAACCTAAGATAATACCATTCAAGAGACTGGTAGGAGTACATGTGAACATAGATGGAGTACATAGTGTAGCTGATTTTGAAGTCATCAACATTTTTCTTCCCGAGATTGATTCTAAGGCTCAAAGAATAATGTTAGGCATCAAAGGTTTTAAATGAAATGTTTTTATGAATGCCTTTTCTACCTTCGGTTTTTTAAGAAATGATCTTTAAATGAAATTGATAATAAGATAGTATAGAATTTGTATCTCATTATCTGAGTTGCAATTATAATATCAAATGATGTAGAAAGAATCACAAAACCATTAAACAAAGTCAAGTATCGATTACAGATAAGTCTCACCTTGTTTATCGTAGAAGAAAAGTAGAAGATACACCATTGAAAATGATATAAAATGCAGTAATTCACACAAATCACAGGTCTTGTTTTACTCACAATAATAAAAAGGGAAATTTGTTTACTAAATGAACTCCTAGTGTAATATGATCACAATAGATGTAATACTAAATTGAAATCAATCACTCTTCAAGAATTACAGAAAGAAATTCAGAGAAATGGAAACACATAGGGAACACATAACTCAAATCATTGGAAGTATTATTTCACTTAGGCCAACCGTATATGTCGAATCATCATGTTGTTTATGAGTCTCGACTCCATAGTGTCATTTTTACTTTGGGGGGTCAGCTCTATAGGATACCATAGGTAGTCCCAACAAAACAGTGCCACAAAGTAATCTCACATACCACAAAGTTTATCCTCTTCAAAATATGGTAAGAACATGAATAGAAGGACATTGAAACCACTACAGCCTTAGCCCAAGACCTTTCTATCCAAAAAAATTAGATTGTAGAAGAGCACAAAAATATTTTTGCATCACCTACGGGGGTTCCTCCACACTACCCAATCCAACAAGCTTACAATAGGGCCCTTCATACTCATATCACATATTCACTAAAAGAATCATCCCACACTTGGGTAGATCATGTAGTAGATCATTTGAATGGATCTAACCTGTCCAACAATAGGTTTATAACAACCTTCAACAAGCTAAGTAGGACAACTTCTTCAGCAAGGAAATCAGTTCACCAAGGTTCAGATTCGGAAAAAGCTTCCCCATCTTCAATGGGAAATTGATGCAATGGGGACCATTTATTCATGATGGGGGAAGAATGATCCAAGCGAAAATTAGTGGCCACCCACCTTTTCCATTGGCTCAAAATAGGGGTTTCCACCTTGGCAGTTGTTTTACAGTTTTTTGGTTCCCAAACTTTCGAGGCCATTTTGAGGCCCTAAATGACATTTTTTTTGACATTTGGGACCGAAGAAAAAAATGTGTTCTTATTGGCTAGACCTTTCCAACGAGCTATCGTGCACCCCAAACATAGATCGTATGAAAAAGTTATGCCCTTAGGTAGTGTAATATCAACTACCCCCATCAGGGCCCACAAACCTTTTGGTGTTTCATCTTCCGTGGTTATGGTTTTGGATTTTATTTATGTTAAAAAAGAACTTGGAGCCTCATTTTAAACATCATCTTATTGCGAATGAGCGTAGTCGTCACATCTCTTCTCAGAGATAAGCTTTCACCATTCTAGCGAGTTCATTCACTTTGTATTTTTACAATTTCTATGCATTCCTTTCATTAATAAAAAAAGTGCATTACTATATCTCTGTGTTTATTGCAATATCTCTGTATATTTCATTGTTATATCATTTCCTTCATTTCTTTCTCAAAATAATCTGGATCAATGAACTTCATAATCTATTGCAGTATTCACTTTTGCTTGTTCTTATTGTGCAAAAATGCATACAAGGAATTCATCCAAGCATTAAAAATCTTTCTTGGTATCATTGGAAGTATTATTTCACTTGATCAAATCAACTGGATTGATTAGAGTAGGAGGTTTATGTACATAAATAAGTTGGTATTCAAGCATTTTCTTTTAGTTTGTAGAGTTTGTTTTAATTTTACTTCATTCACCATCTGTTACTTTAGCAAGTAGGTATATTTCTAACGCTATAATTTGTTGATAATTGTGTGTCACATATCAGATCAATTTTTAGGTCTGAAGGAGATGTATCTTTCTAGTCAGACTCCATAACCCAACATAATAAGGTACTTGGTCTATAGTTCTCAGCAGACCACAAGGTTATGATGTCCCCACTAGAGCCAATGTTAGTATTGTATTTGTTCTTACAATTAAATGAAGGATGGATGAAGTTATAAGGTTGAGATCATACGAGTTAATGGAAAAACGTTGAGCTTCCAAAGTCTCTATGCAATACAAAGACAAATTAATATGAGGTATATTGAAGAAATGGTGAGAATTCCATGCCTTTTTGTGCCTAAGGAATTTTTAAGCCCTTGGGTGCTTATCAGAGGTCCAAAAGGGGCTTGTCGCATGTGAAAAGGGCCTAAGTATATTGGCCAGGGATTTTACCATAAGACCGTGGCCTAAAAGTGAAACATCAACATTTTTCGGACCTCAAAATATAGATGACTCAGATCTCATCGCAAGCCAACTTTTAAATCAATGGTTGACATTGTCCCTTCATCGGAGTTGCATTTGGATCCAAGCCTCAAGTGCTCCAATGGTGCACCTTTGATGAACGGTCCAGATTCCATCGTGCCATAAGCTGTGTCCCAAGAGATAAATGACCCAAATTAAATCCATGACCCCAGCATGCCAACTCAACATTACCCGTGATCTACAAGTAGATCACTTCCAGGGCCAACCAACATTTTCCATGTCGATGTGTGGAACCTGCCACATACATAGGTCAATATCTCGAAACTAGGTGACACATGTCCTACCTGTCTACCACATCAATGCCAACATGGACTAGTGAAAACATGACACTTGTCAATGTAATAAGCTTTACCTTAGCTGATTTTAGGTTCTTGGTCAAGCTAGATCTATGACTCTCATGCATCGTTGGACTTCCTCTAGTGACTTGAGATTGACGGTTGAGATTTTCCCTCAGATTTCCCTCATCGGATTCATGTTGAATGGCCATACCCTAACCACTCCGATCGGGCACCCACGATAGACGATCTTGATCTTCTCTCGGACATTTTTCAAGTGGGACTGACTAACATTCCACATTTTCTCCGAGGTATCAAAGCCTCTCGGCCAGGCATCACACCAATGCGTCGGTGAAGCACTATCAGAGACAATCATAGATCAACATGTGGACAGGTGGAACCTTCTAGATACACAGGTCAACACACCAAAAATGGGTGACACGCATTCCACTCCCCTGCCACATCAGTGCCATCATGGGCCAGTGAAAATCCACCACGTGTCCAGGGTGAGTCATCCTGATCATATTTTCCTTATTCGTTCTTTTTTAGGTTCGTGGTTGACTCAGATCAACGACTCTCATTCATCTTCGAAGCTCCCTTTGCAACTCTAGATCAACAGTTGAGATTTGATCTAGGATTTCCCTTGTCGGAGTCATTTTGGAAGAGAAAAAACTGACCACTCTGATGTGCACCTTCGATAGACAGTCCAGCTCTGATCTCAAGCCTTTTTTAAGTAGGAACAATCAATGGTCCATATTTTCTCCCAAGGATCAAAGACTCCTGGGCAGTTGACATGCCAGCATGCTAGTGAAGCACTGTCAGCACCAATCAGAGGATGCCATGTGGACAGGTGGAACTCGATAGATACATAGGCCGAAATATCAAAAATAGGTGACATGTGTCACACCTTCCTACCACCTCAGTGTTGGAGTGGACCAATGAAAAGTCACCATGTGTCAAAACGATGTCAGCATGACGATCTTTTCCTTAGCTGATTTTGGGCTCTTGGTCAAGCTAGATCAACAATTCTTGTGCATCGTCAGACCTCTCTTCGTAAATCTATATCTACGTTTGATATTCACTCTTAGAGTTCCCTCGTCAAAGTCTCGTTGGAAGACCAGACCCCAACCACTCCGAGGGGAACCCCCAATGGATGGTCCATATTTTCTCTCAGACCTCTTTCAAGGGGGATCGATCAACAACCCAAATCTCATCACACCTGCAATCATTCTTAGAGAGATTGATGGTTCATATTTGATTCATGCCCCTAGGGCACTGATTCAGTGTTACACATGGCGTGCCAGCAAGAACTGTCAGATCTGGGTGACACATGTTGTGCTCCTCTACCACATCATCTCCAACGAGGACCAACAGTGAGGTGCCATGTGTTCATGCTAACATCAACAAGATAATATTGGCCTTAGCCAAATTTTGGTTTCAATCACTCTCGATCAACGGTCCAGATCTAATTTGGTATAGTCCATGGGGCTCTTGTCATCGAACTTCATGTTTGAATCCCAGACCCCTATAGCTTTGGCGAGTGCACCTCTGATCGACTGATGAGATTACTCGGTGAAACCAATCCGACAACTGTTGAGTCTCATGCATGTGTAGATTTGATTTTGAGTTCCCAATAGTAGAAGAAATGATTACAAAGACTCTTTAGGGATAGATATTGAGTGGATATTTTGGCCTATAGGTTTCCATCTTCCCCACCATCTCAACATAACAGAATTCATACAGGTAAAAGTAATTAATTTTGACTAGAGGAGAAACCTCCCAAGAATAAAAAAGCCAAAAAGAATATTCAAGAAGCTAGAAATGGTTTCAAGAAACGGTTTTAGGGCATGAGAGAAAGAAATAAAAGACAATGAAGGCACCCATTGTTAATGTTGACACTTTGGGGAGTTAAAGAGTTTCTTGTAACCTTGAGCACAATCAATTGACAAATGCAGTAGGCGACCAAAGATTCATCCTCTGTGTTTAAGTTTCAGTCTGTAATTCCTCCTTACAGTGTTGTGTTCTTGTAAAGCATATCCTCCCATTTTTGGTTTTATTATATCAAATCTGATTTAGAAAAGCTCAAACAACATATTATACCTTGTATTTAGTGTTACTTTGTGATGTTTAATCCCGATATAGAAGTGATTTCCTCTTAATGAATGGCCATTTCTTATTAGCTCTTTGTGAATTTGAATGATATGTAGAGGGTACCTCTTTGAATTTGAGTGTATGAACGTGTTAATTGTTTGAAGAATATGTTTATTAATCTGTTTACACTTGTAAGAGTTGTTGAATTTTTAATTTCTCAGCACGCTATTCATTTCACATAGGCTACATGATTTATTCTTAGTAGTGCCTTGTATTTTTATTTTGTTCTTTCCTCTAATCCACCATTTCATCTCTCTTTTAAGATTGACTATTTGAAACACTCGTAGACATATGCCTATGATAGTTAAGAGCATTTTTCATATGAACTGAGAATTGTTTGAGGTCCTATAATTTCAAAAGAAAGAGAGGGAAAATTTCTCAAATATTGCACAATTATTTTATTGCGAATCTGGCCTTAAGATTCATCTCGAGTATTCAACCCCGGGATGCCTCGAAATCGTTCCAAAAATACCCTGGAACATCTTGAGGAATAACACATTTGCCTATGATTCAAATGTTCTATGTTATATTCAATCATTGATCCTGATACGAATTTGTGTTGAGAGCCCTTTACTTAGCATTGTTGAATCATAGCACATTGTTCAAGATGTTGACGTGGTATGTACATTGTGCAATGTATCTATCATGAGCTCCTAAGTTGACATGGCATGTTTGGATAGGTCAAAACTAACGGGGCTTAACAGGGCACATAAACCATTTAGGCTTAAAAACTGGGTGATTGGCTAATTTCTGGCTAAGGATTTTTCTACAGTTTGGATTAATCATGCATGTAAAATGAACGACCAAGATTGAAACTCATTCGTGGCTAAAATTGGTAATCGACTCATTTTTTCATGTGTTGAAACTAATAATGATGAGCCTCTGGTTCCCTGATGTTGACAAGCCATCGACCATCAGCGAGAAGGAGGTACCTTTTAATCTCTCGCAACCATGGCATGTTCCTCGCCGATGACTGATGAAGCATCGACGTCGGTCAAGGGCCTGGCTTTTATTCCTTTCAAATAATCATATGACTTGTTGATGATCGATGGGTTCCATCAGTGTCGACGAGTTTCTCTCTTTGTTTACGCCCTTTATACTTCACCACAAGGGTTTCTTAAACCCCAATAAAATAGCAAACCACATATGATGATGTGGAGGGTGGCATGGCTACCTTGATGGTGTGGTAATGCTGACGTGGCCTCTTAATGACGGTAATGATGGCTTGGTAATTTTTCCAGCAAATAAAATTAGAAGAAATACTCTCAATTATATGAATTATTAGGAGAAATGGGATCTGGTTTACAGCAAAGAACACCCATATTCAAACTGTCTGAATGATGGGTTTCTTCAAACTTTCTTCAAGAGATTGGAGTCGACAGCATTTTCTTTGTTGATTTTCTCTTATCAATTTGACTTGATACAGGATCAATTTTTCTCTTGAAACGTTCTTTTTTCACGAGAATCCACAACAACTATCAACTTCATAATCTGTCTCCTTGATGTTTTCATATTTATATTTTTTCATTCTTTTTTCTGATTTCCTTGTGCAAGCTTCTTATCCGGCATTCACGAACAATCATCAAGCACCAGGCGGTATCCACGACCAGTCATCGATCTCTTATTATTTTTCCATATTTTCCAGGTTTTCTTCTTATATATCCATCCATGGGTAGCAGTCGATTATCATCCAAGCAGTCTCTGCTTGCATCCATAAGTAATCAAAGGGAACAACATCCACGAGCGAGCAACATCCATGAGCTATTTGCAAGTCTTCTTTCTCTTCATATTTTCACGATCAAGTTTTCTTTTCTTCTTTTGCAGACTTCTTCAAGATCTCACCCACCAGAAAAAGGACTGCTCCAAGATCATCGTCAGTGCAAATATTCTCGCTTCGCAATGGAACCAAAGTGTTGTAATCCAGGGAATAAAAGCAGGAATTCAAAGAGAGACATTGTGACACACACATGATTCCAAGGAATAAGGAGATAAATGTGGGGAAGAATATCCAACCTAGTTTGTATTCCATCTTTAGGGTTATTTATACAATAGGTAAATGGTTTGAGCTGTTACTCACTCCAACTAATAATTTGTTATGTGTTTTTTATCCTTTATTACGTACATTTTTATATATTTACTTGAATTTGTCCATTCTATGTCTAATGTCTAATAATACATGTATGTGATGACTATTAGGGCCTAAGAGCCCCTCTTAACACTCATCATCTCTATGTTTGATCTCCCACAACTCGGAGAGAGCCTCTTGTTGTAAGTGTGGTAAAAAGAATTCTACTATGAACTTCTATTTGACTTGAGGAACAGTGAAATTGTGTCCTTGAGGATTCCTTGGTTCAATGGATTCTGAATACCATTTTAAAGCATGACCTCTCAAGGTGGTTTGGAACTTGACTAGTTTGTTGGAATCTAGAGCTCCACGAGACCTCCAGATGGCCTCACAAAGAAAACAATGATGTTGGACATTCTCATCCCCTTTACCCCAAAACTTTGGGTATTGGGTGAGAGATCCTTCATGTTGACTTACCATCAGAGAACTTGAAGAGCCTTTCTCAAGGTGGTCTGGAACTCGACTAGTTTGTTGGAATCTAGAGTTCCACGAGACCTCCAGATGGCCTCACAAAGAAAACAATGATGTTGGACATTCTCATCCCCTTTACCCCAAAACTTTGGGTATCGGGTGAGAGATCCTTCATGTTGACTTACCATCAGAGAACTTGAACCCTGAGGGTCTTGGTTGCAATATGGCTAAAGACATTACCCCACTTCCGCTACTACTACTTGAACTTTACATATAGTAAGGATTAGAAATGATAGAAACTACTAAAGAATTTAGCACAGAGTTTACCAGATTTGTAGATAGCGCTAAGGGACTAGGTGATTCGAGGTTGGTTCCTTTTCCTCTAGAATGGAATTCCTTGATTTGGTGGGTCGCATTAGTATGTAGTACCATATCAATTTCATGATGTGATTCAATATCTTCTAGAGTCACGGGATCTAATTCTCCCACAACTTGATGGATTTCGACTGAGTCTTCTTCTTCAAGGGTGGCACCTATCCTTATTCTTTCTTTCAAATTTCCTTCCTCTCATCCACTTCCTCAGAGGTTTCACCACTCTCTCTAGACCTATTCTACAACCAATTTATAGCCATTATTTTGCATATCTACAACTCCCATAACTTCTCTAACTCTCTTTTACAGCTACCCTCAAAGCCAATCTCCTTCCACAACTGATCATGCCTCTTCATCAACTTCCTCGTCTTTTTTTGCCATCTCTTTTTTATCACAACATCCCTCCTCTAAGCTCATTCATCTCTGGCACTCTTCTCTCGATGATCCCCCATACTTCAAGGATGTTCATAACCTAGCCCATAAACCCTCACTTGAATCATGTGCCCCTCATGTGCAAGGGTTTATGCTTCCATCTCAACTGGAACAGGTAACATCCCCTCTTCAGCAAGAAAAATTTTAATCCAAAGGGGGATTTCTCAAAAAAGTATTCATCGAGCTCCTTCTTTGACTACATATTTTTCTTTTGAAAAAGACTGGTGGTTCTCAGTGGCAAATTCAATGATATATCCTTCCAAGGTGGTTTGTACCCGGAAATCCATAGCTCTAGAAATTGGATGATCTAGTTGGTGAAGAGTTGTTAAACGCTCAGTAGTCCAATTATAGCTTCTCTTGACTCGATATTTGAATTCATGTGCTTCTTGAAGTTGGTCAAGCCACAAAAATACATCTTCCATGAATTGAATCCAAAATGTCTCGTACTGGTCGCTTGTTGGTTCTGAGTAAAATACAATGCTCTTCACAACCCTCAAAATTTTGTGTCGTAACTCATCTTCTTGTAGAATAAATTCATCACACCTTTTTTCCCACCAATTCTTTACTTCATACTTAAATATGTGATGTTGCATCCTCTAAAAAATCACTTGAAATCTTCAAGTCCTGACAACATAACCATTTGTTGGTTCAAAATTGGAGACCAGGGTTCTCAAAGGTTTCCAAAAAAGATATTGTTGCATTCTAACAGCGCTAGCATATTCCACCTTCCACAAGGGAAAGAGGTCTCACCCGAAGTGCATTCAATATTTTTTTGTGATAAAGTGAGTTAGTGAGGACACATCATCAGGTCTAATGCAACCCAATGTAGATCCATAATCAAATGTGAAAAGATTATATCATTGAGAGTCTACACCAATGTATACATCCAATAAATTATGTTGCGCATCATAAATATAATTCCATGCACTAAAAGACATGTAAATAATAATTGATTAAAAAACATAGTACAGAAAGAATTGTGCAATGGAGAAATCACTAAATCACACACATAATAACTAAATTTTTAGGGCCCAAAATAATTTCCTTCTTTATTATCTTCGTCTCAATACTGGTTTGTAGCTAGTACATCTTTCTTGCCTTAGTTTGTGCAGTAGAGACTATTCCCACACACCCATTACAAACTCTAGCTTCTGCACAAGAAAAGCAATAGCCCAACCCCTTTTCAATGATTCTTGGCAGATAAACTCAATGATAGTTGTAATACCGATAACATTGATACAACCCATGAAAAAAGTAATGAAAGTTGCAATGACTAGAATACTAACAACGACCATAGTAATGATAATGACCAACAAAAACTACAGAATAATAATGATGATAGTCAATCCTTCCCCATTACATAATTTCCAATTTGTATGGTTTTCTTGGCCACTTCTTGATTCCGTTGTTATCCTTTCTTGATTTTTCTTCCACTACTTTCCTGCTTTCTCTTTGCATGTGCTCGAAGGTTCTAGCTCTTTCCACTTACTCACCTAGGTTGCATATGATCCATTTTCATAGTTGGTGTTCTTGCAGTTAGCTTTCCGCTCGACATGGCTTCTTTTTGCTACTTTAGTCTTCCATTGTGATGTTGCACTTTCCCGCAAAACTTTGACCTTTCCACAAAATCAGGTTCTCTTCAAAAATGGAGGGCCCAATATGTGGTGCAATAGTCATAATTTTTGCATCAAAAAGTTGGATGACAAGAAGAAAACCTCTTATTCTGGGACAACTATAGTCTTTTAGGTCACTAATTTTTCCTCAAGAAGTGATAGGCATCCAACAATATCATAAAATAGATACTATGGGTATTTGGATGATATAATCAAGTGTGACTTTAAATCCTTCAAATTAGTTCTATTTGAGGTCAAATTCTACAGGTTATGAATGAATGAACATGATATAGATAGAATTGTTATTGAGCATGCCAATGAATTTACCATGGTTAATATAAGGACGTTTGACCGGGTACAGAAACTTATGTTCTTCCAAGCCAATGTGAGAAAGCCTTTTATTCAAAGGTTCTAGTTACAGTAGGTTGTTTGTACGTTGTCAGATATGATCCAAGAGGAAGGCCTGTAAAGTATAATGTACAAAAAGAAGATGATATTGAACAAGAATAATATGTAGAGGAGCATGAGGTAGATGTATCGTCAGATGAAGAAGTCGAAGAAGTTGCGCCAGATGTAGATGACAATGTTCTCAACGATCATATTGACAATGATATTATCAAAAATGACATTGATGATGATGATTTTGATATGGCCAATCCTTTCAATGTCGATTATGAACCAGATGATACAGATGTATACTTGGATGAAGAAGAATATGATCAATGATATTGCATAAATGATGAAATTTATGAGTTATGTGATTATATATTTTATATGATTTATTCTTTTTAAATAATTTATTTATATGGGTTAATCATCATCATCATCATCATCGTGATTTTCATAATCATAATCAACATTTTCATCATCCTCATCATCATCATCGTCATCACTATCATGATTGTCGTCATGGTGTTGTCATCATTGTCGTCGTCGTCCTCATAGTCATTATCATCACCATAATCAACATTGTTGTCATCATCATCATTATCATCATTGTATTCATCATCATCATCATCAATATCATCATCGTCTTCGTCGTTGTCGTGGTCATCATCATCATCATCATCATCATCATCATCATCATCATCATCATCAATATCATCATCGTTGTCGTGGTCATCATCATCGTCGTCATCATCATTTTCTTCATCATCATCATCGATATTTTCATTGTCATCATCATTTTCATCACCATCATCATTATCATCATCATCATCATCATCATCATTGCCATTGTAATCACCATAAATCATCATCATCATCCCCATCGTAATCATCATTACCATTGTCATCATCATCATCATCATTTCCATCATCAACAGCATGGTCATCATCATCATCATTTTTATCATCCTCCTCCTCATCATCGTCATCATCACTATTATGATTTTCGTCATGGTTTCATCGTCATCATCATCGTCCTTGTTGTCATTGTCATCACCATAACCAACATTTTCGACGTCGTCATCATCATCATTGCAGTCGTCCTCATCATTATCATCATCTTCATTTTCATCATCATGAATATCATCATCACAGTCATCGTCATCATCATCGTCGTCGTTGTCATCATCATGGTCATCATCATCATCATCGTCGTCGTCGTCGTCTTCATCATCATCGTCATCGTCTTAATCATCATCGTCAACATTGTAATTGTCATCATCGTCATTGTCATTGTCACCATTATCACCAGCATCGCCATTGTCATCATCATCATCATCATCATCACCATTGGCATCGCCATAAATCATAATCATCATCATCATCATCATAGCCATCATCATCATCATCATCATTGTTTTCGTCATCGTCATGGTCATCATCATCATCGTTGTCATCATTGTCTTCTTCGTCATCATCGATATTGTCATGGATCATCACTATGCATTCATCGTCGTCATTGTCTTCTTCGTCATCAGCGATATTGTCATGGATCATCACTATGCATTCGTCGTCGTCATCATTGTCATCACTATAATCAACATTGTCTTCGTCTTACTAGTCCTCATCATCATCATCATCATCGTTTTCATCAATATCATTGTCATTGTCATCGTCATCGCCATCATCATCATTGTCATTTTCATCATCGTCGTCATTTCCATTGGCATGATCATCATCATCATCGTGATCATCTTCATCATTGTCATTGCCGACACCATAGTCATTGTCATCATCGTCATCGCCATCATCTTCATCATCATCATCATTGTCATCACCATAATCAACATTGTCGTTGTCATCCTCCTCCTCCTCATCATCATCATAATTTTCATTCTCTTTGTTTTTTTCATCATCATCATCGTCATCATTTCCATTGTTGTGATCATCATCATCATTATCATCATCATCATCATCATCATCATTTCCTTTGTAATCATGATCACCATCATATCTTCGTTGTCATTGTCATCATCATCGTCATCGTCATCATCATCTTCATCTCCATGGTCATCATCTTCATCGTCACAGTGATTGTTGCAATCCTCGTCATCAATGAGCTACTAATATATTTTTGTAAGGACACTATCATGATCGCTTATTAACATCCATATTGAGCATGTTTAGTGCTCATGATGGTGTCCAAATATTGGATGTTAATACACCTTATCATTGGGTTCCTTGGCATCCAAATTATGAATCTAAATTAATTCTGAAGCATTAAAATTTAGTATGACATGTTGATGGATGTGTGAACGTCCAAAATTAGCATCCAAATTTGAGAAGCTAAATTTGATAGTTTGTAAATGCTTGTTCAATGAGAATTTAATGAGACATACAATATTCAAACATAAACATGGACACGGTTATAGAACACAAAACAATCTTAATAATATCCTCATGAAGCAATGAGGACAAATAAAATTGGTCACTTTTTGTCAGTGTTTCATGGAAACCTGCACAAGAGACCTAGCTAAAGCATACACAAACAAAGCTTATCAAGAAAAGGAAGAGAGATACAATATGAAGAATGAGAATCAATGTATATTATGATCTATTCAATGAGTGAGTTATATTCACTCATATAGGCAATGTCATCCTATCTTATGAATGCATGCATAATAGTGATGGTATAAAATTAGAAAGTCTAAAATAGAACTAGTTAGTTAACTTACATTGAACTAGTGTGCCGAAAATAGAAATTTCTCCAACACCCCCCGCCCCTCCACCGAACATCACTATGGAGTAAAAAATGAGTCCCGGCTAATAGGACATATTAGGTACTCATGTACAATGCAACTAATGAACATTGAATAAAAATGAGGAAAGAGGGAAAACCACATGGGAACAAAACCCCCAGTCAAAAGACAATGCATCAAAAGAAGAAAAGGCAATTGCTAGGCAACTATGTTCTTCACGGCAAGATGATCCCGCAAAGTATGAAAAATTTTCTCACTGAAATTCTTTGTGAATATGTAGAAATATTTATGGATCTGATGAATTCCTTTGGAAACCTATCTAGCCTTGTACCTCTTGATCCTGCTGCACCTGAAAATATTCCTTTCTGGTGGAAGTGACACCAGATGCCAAGTATGATTCTTTAGGAGTGATTCATACTCCTTTTTCATGGCTACTTGCCACAATGGATTTCCCACAGCCTCATTGTAGAGTTGCGGATCAAAATATTGAACCATATAGCAATGCATGGGCATCGCAGGTTCTGAAGATAAAAGTACATGAGAAGGCTCCTCATGCTGAGATCGAGTCCTCCTCGAATCCAATGGATTCCTTTCAAGGATACTTTCTTCCTAAAGTGTGAATTGTTCCTTCTTGGGCATCTATTGAAGCTTCAGCGTTGGCTTCTTATCTGGATATACTACCTGCTTATTTCCATGTACATAATTTGAGTGTATGGAATCAACTCTGATGTATGAAACTGATGGAAGCACAAGAGTATATGCATGTTTCACTGGAGGTGCATGAAAAGTACTCTCCTTATGTGTAAGTAGAAAAGAGGAGTCATCATCAAAAAACTTAGTGAATTTATACAACCTTGACTTGTGATCCACCTCACCAATTGAAATGATGGAATTGTCATGCATGTCAATTACTGAAATTGAATCTGATGTAAATTCAACCTTTTTACCTTTCAGAGTGATCTGATAAACTGAGAACAGATTCATAGAAATCTTTGGAACATGTAAAACATTCTCAAAACTGCCATTATGGAGTTCCAGTCTCCCTTCTCCTGCTACTGCTACTAGAGTATCATTCTCCATGAGAATAGGGGGTCTTGCGCATTGACTCAAAGAAGTAAAAACTTCCTCTTTATCTTCCATATGATGTGATGTGCCAAAATCTATAATCCATGAATCAGATGAGGAATTAATTGAAACTATATAATTATTATTACCTTTCTTAGGCACATGGTATTCTTCCTTCTTCTTCTTCTTGTCTCCTTTAGGTTTGAAGTCTCCAAGTTTATTCTTCTGAAGTAATTGTGTCATAAGATTGATCTGTTTCTTCATGCATGTGGATTCTTCATGATTTGGTTTATTTTAGTAAGTGCATTTCTTTCCCTTCTTCTTCTTCTTAGAATTAGAAGAGTCTTTGGAACTTGAAGAATCGTTAAAGGGTTTGGAATATCCCTCCCTCCCGTTCTGTTTCTCCTTCATGTTCTGTTTGGATGATCCTTTTCCATCATGCATGGTGAGTGCATGTGCTTTGGGATATTTCATGAGGCCCATCTGTATGAGTTTTGTATGCTCTTATGTGAGAGACTCAATGAACTGAGCCATCATAGGCATTTTCCAATTTGCTGCCAAAAGACATCTGCCAGAATGGAAATTGGAGACATATACAACGTATTTTGATCCTATCTTGGACAATATTTTTAAAATTAGTTTTTTCTCTTGTGTAGACTTGTTAATACCACATTCACCCAAGCTCAATATAAAAGACTTAAATTTATTAAAGAAATCTTGTATATTATCAAAACTATTAGGGTCTAAGGTATTCAACTCTACCTCAAGCATATGACCTCACATCTCATCATGCTTTCCAAAGAGTCCTTCCAAGGTGGTCCAGATATCGTTTGGAGTCTTGCATTAAGAAACATGAAACCATAGATCATTAGAGATTAACTCAAGAAGTGGTCATGTGGCATCATCCTTACGGTTCACCCATCTGGTCTTCTCAAGCACTAATGTAGGTTTTGTTTATGTCGCCATCATCAAATTATATAGTCTTTTTATTTTGATTTGGAATGTGGCCTTCGGCTTCCATTCAAAACAGTCATACGGTGTGAGTACTATCACCATACTTGATTGAATAAGTTGCATCACCTCCATCCTACTATTGATTCTGAAAAGATCCTAAAAACCCAAATCGTGGATTCGAGATATGACAGACGGTTCCATGGCAGCTATAGATATGATAAAAACAACTATATTTCATAAAATATTATGTGGGTTTTGGATATTTTTGGTGAGCATGAGAATCCCTATGTTATACATCTCTGGTTAAAATTTCAACCCAACCTAGATTGCAGATTTCGAGATATGGCTATTTTACTGTAGAAAACCAATTTTCTGGAGGGAAGTTGAATCGTCGCACTCTAGAGAAGGATAAAGTGCGATGATTTTGAATCTTTGCACACTAGAGAAGGATAAAGTGTGACGATTTTGAGTGTGATCATCACACCCTTTGATGGGGATAGGCTGCGACGATTCCAATCGTCACACCTTTCGATAGGGTTAGGTCGCAACGATGGTAGAAACTAGGTTTAATCAGTAATTAAATCATCTTCCACTCTTCTCTGGATTTTCTGGGTTGCTCCAAGCAGCTCGGCTCTGATACCATGTCAGTGTTTCATGGAAACCTACACAGGAGACCTAGCTAAAGCATACACAAACAAATATTATCAAGAAAAGGAAGAGAGATACAATATGAAGAATGAGAATCAATGTATATTATGATCTGTTCAATGAGTGAGTGATATTCACTCATATAGGCAATGACATCCTATCTTAGGAATGCATGCATAATAGTGATGGAATAAAATTAGAAAGTCTAAAATAGAACTAGTCAGTTAACTCCCACTGAACTAGTGTGTCGAAAATAGAAATTTCTCCAAGACTTTTTAGCATTCTATGTTAGAGAAGACTAACATGGACATTAATTTGGACTCTAACTTGCCTTCATGTTGTAATGAGTTGGTGCCTAAGGTTGCAAGGTAGTTAGCCATATTACATTGTTATATGCTTGGTGATTTTACATGACTTGGTTTTGAAAATGCTCTTTTAATAATTTTGTTAGTGTTGGTATCATGTTTATGTAGAAAAGAAATGTAGATCTAACCTAAGAGGGCATGCTTAAATATTTTATTATTTTGTTTTCTAAGTATCTCATCTCACACCTTTTTTTATAATATTTTTTGTACATTTTGGTTTATTAATAATATTCATAAGAATATTCTAATATATATAGAGAGAGAGGGGGGGGCTTGTTGTAATACAAATATTCTTTTATACCAAAAAAATAAAAGAGTTACCAATATTTAGGTATATACTTAAATGTCGGGACGCATTTGTTGTAATAGTGATAGAGGATTGCATGACCCTTGTTGGTGCAAGTGAGGAAATTTTCTAAAGGGGAAGGTTATCTCCCTTGTGGTTACTGTTCAACGTGCCTCTAACTTAAAGGATCCTCCTGATCCCACCAGAAGGTCACCCCCTTTAATAATCTCTTGCGCTTAGGTAAACCCTCAAGGTCATCCTTTTACATTAAGAAGGTTTCCTCCATGTCAGTTTTGAAGTTGGATCTCTCCTCATTCAAGGAGGATGATAATATTACTCAACATACATATTGATATGTTGATTCAGTAGCTTATGGATTATAGCGAAAAATACCTCCGAGCTTGGATCTCCAAATCTTATGGATCTTTCCTAAAGGATATAACGTATGATTGACCCATGTGACAATTTTTTTCATTATAGAATTTCTCATTATGGAGTTGATGCTATGGTAGCTCATGCCAAAGGACCCTAGTTCATCAATGATGTGAGACTCTTTATAAGGCCATGGATTCTTCTTTAATCATCATACCAAATCATTCTCTTCATTTTTATATCGGTAATGTTTCGCACTGTCCCTCTCAAATATTGAAACACAAATTCTCTTAGGGCCATTAAAAAATGTTTTGGTAACATATCCTTCAGTGGCCTCTAAAGATAGGATCTGTTAGGGTCTTGTGCTATAGACTATTACATATTATTATATGTAACATATATTATATATTACATATATCATGTTTATGTGTGTGTGTGTGTATTATATTATATATGTAATATATAATATATTTTACATATATATTATATGTTCATATGATATATGTTACATTTAATAATATATGTAACATATATTATATATGTAATATATATAATATAATATATGTAACATATAATATATGTTATATAATTCCCATACAAAAATGTAAAACAACATTTTAGTGTTAATCCAACACTAGACCATTGCACATGAAATAGAGGTCGGCTGAAACCCTGTGTGAGGAGGAGATACATCACTACACAGAGGGAAAGGAGGGTAAGGACAACATTTTAGTGTTAATCCAAGAGAACACTGTGCATGAAACAAAGTATGCCCGAAACCATTGCACAAGGAGGAGATACATCATTGCACGGAGGGAACTGAGGGTAAGGAGATCAACACTACAGGAAAAACCTAGGGAAAGGCCAAGATAGATACCTGCGAGGGCAATGAGATAGAGACCTGCACGGATTTTTCTTCAAACTGCAATGGCAAGGAGAACATACAAACCAAGGGCAAGGAGATAGAATGGTGAGTATAACCCCTTTCTTTACAAACGTTGTGAGGTGTTCTTGCTCTAAATTTGCGTAAGTGATAAAATGATGTATTAGAAGATCCAATGATCCCTTCTAAACAAAAAAACATCACCTTGTTATTCACTATCTATAGGGTTTTAGTTCATTGTTTGAAACTGGATAGGATAGATTCCTATTTAAGTGTTTGGGGATCATGTTTTCCTTTTAGCCTCCCTAATATAACTTTGGGATGTTTCCATCAAAATAATTGATAAAATATAGATAAATGAACTTCTAAGGCTATGACACTGGAAAAAAAATTCTATAATTTATTTAAAGCATTATCTACTATAATAATAATAATAATAATAATCTATTTTAAAGGTCATGGCCAAGCCACACCAAATTGGTGTATGAAACCCCCTTGTTTGTGGGACAAGGGACCCCCCTCCGCCCAACGATTTGACTAGAAAAGTCTACGGAGGTATACATACCCTACCCCCCTCTGGATTTGAACTTGTGACCTCTTAAGAGGAAACACATGTTCTTAACCATTAGGCCCACTACATATGTACATTATTCCTCTTGGCATGCGCCATTAGTTAATGCATGCCATAGACTGGAAAAAATCCTCTGTAATTTCTTCTAGGTAAACATTTATGTGGGTAAATGCTTCCACGTGGTAAATTGGAATCTATGTTGCATATTTATAGAATGGTGGGTATGCATAACCAATACTCACATGAAATATGGGCTCTTTATGCAAAATAGATTACCTAAGCTATAGAAGGAAAGGAAGCATGGGAAATTTAATGAAACAATGCATTGCCTATGGGATCTCACTTAGAAAAAACACAAGGGCCTCCATCTCTAGACTTAGATTATTCCTCCAACTCGTTTAAATCTTAAATTCACCTATGTCCAAAAGCGTATGGAGAGTCTAGGAGGCCATTAAGAGAAAAGTTATCTTGAAAGGTGATTCATTGAAGTCAGATCTATCCTTTTAATGAGCATTAATTATATTTGGTAGTTGCTAGTATTGTACTCTCATAATGGTAATGTTTTGTGTAAGAATCAATGGTTCTCAACCCTTTTCCTTTTTATAACAAGGATCAACAACATAACCAGTAATTTGATACCATGGCTATATTTAAACAAGAAGTCTTTCTTTTCTAACACATGTAGGTTAATTTTGGAGTGTATAAAGGAATTGGTTCCTGATAATATTTTGATCAATCTAGGTGTATAATCTCTTATAGCTTGGTCTCAAGACTATATATGGATTGGAATAAAGGAATTTGAAAAAAACAGGCTCGTTGATGAATATAAATGGTTGTTCCAAAAGTGTGTCTTAGATGCTAGATTGAATAAATTGTCTAGGATCGAATTGAAACAAAATACTTCTCTCTTGAAGCTTTGAAATGCATGGAATTTTACAATTGATCCAAATAATGTTTTCTTTTCATGGTCATTGATTCTTAGGTGTTTGGATAAAATCAATAACATCATGCATTTTAGGGTGGCCTAGTTGAAACACACCATTTAGGGAGAAACCAAACTTTGAAAGACTTTTTTTGTTGTGTGAGTTTGTTAAATTTTCCTAAGATTAGGTATATAAGCTATAGAACTAGTTCTTCAATTTTTGTTTCCTCTAAATTTACCCTCTTCAAAGAGAAACTTTTTTGGGATATCAAGTTCAATGAAACATGGCAACTCATTAAAACATAGGTTCTCTTCTTTATTTGGAAAAAAAGGAACAAATCTCTACTTAAGAAAGTTCAACACAATAAATTCTTTACCTAGCATGATGACTCATTGGTATGCTCAAACCTTTATTTGTAGAATATAGTGCAAATTCATAAGGTGGATATCAACATGGAAAACCTATGCCTATTACAAGAGTTATTTAGGGAGGCTCCTTTCACTATGAGAAAGGATCCACCTTCCAATTATCTTTCGTCCCAATATGTTCTTATCAATTACAATGATTTGAAGAGGGATCTCACTGTCTTGTTGGTGGAGTTGCTCATGAACAAAGAGAAAGGAACTATAGTTAGCCTCCTCTATCTCCACCTTAGGGAGACATGCTTGTTGCTTGCCATTGTTATCTTCGAGATACATAATCTCCTAAGTTACAATAGTGTAATGATGAGTGGGATCCCATTATTTATGATGGATGGATGGAAGCCAACCCATATTGATTAAGATGGTCCATCGATTGTTGCAAATATGATTCCCTTAGTTTTTTGTTTTATGATTATGGTTGTCTAGACTATGTGGTTTGGCTAATTTGGAGTATGATCTTATTATATATTTATTTTCCACACACATGCACTCACACTCTCAAGGATCTACGAAAATAAGTTTTATTGATAAAATATCATAGCATTAATGATCATATGAGAATAACCAATAATTTATTCTATATGAAAATAAGTTTTATTGATAAAACATCATAACATTAATGATCATATGAGAATAACCAATAATTGAAGCCTTTATCTAGGTGAATTCCAATTCGAGTCAACAGTTATTGAACCCTTCTCTATCATTCATAACTATTTATATTAGATTCATGGGAATAACTCTACAATCAATATTTGGGATGAAAAACTTAAATAAATTACCTCTCCAATGGAAACAATGATATGAAAATATTAGGCTTATTTTCATAAATGCCACCATGGGCAAAGAAACACCCAAGAAATTTTGTTTCTATCAAGTTCCCATTTCTTGGATAAGTGGTACCCTGTAGTACCAATTCTGGTAACATAGATTTCTTATGTATATTTCTTAAATTCAATTTTTTCCTTTAAAAAAAAATCCTTCCCATTTAGCATTCTTGAATTACTAATGCAAGGCAAATGTCAACATGCATAAATAGGTTTTCAAGATTAAAAAAAATGGTCTACATCCCATGAATCCTTTCCCCATACCTCCACACAAAAACATTCACCCTCCCTCCTGGCCCTTATCCAATGAACAAAGTCTATGATAATGCTAGTAATGTTATGCATAAAACTCTTAAATATGACCTGATCCATCATCCATAGTTAGACACATCCACTCAAGGACTACCCTCCTTCCTCAGAAACAACAGCCGGCCAATATTGACCCCCACACATGATGCACATGTTCCTCCTCTCTCTATCAAATTCCAATTCAATCCCCCATTCATGTCTCATGTCTCATCTCACCCCTAGTGTTATTTGGAGAAACTACCACAACTTTGCACTAGTAAAGTCATTGATCTTGAGGTTCTTCGACTAGAATTTATAAAATATGGAATGGGACCCTTACATAACCATTTTCTATTCTTTTCAATGAGTTTGTTTGTCCAGTTCTTCCCCTTTCTTGTTCCACCATCTCAGTCAACCCATTCACAAATCAAGCGATGCTCTGGATTGCAATAATTACATGACAATCATGGTTAATAATCCATTTGCTAAAGTATATGCAACCGTTATTAATATTTACCTATATAAAAAATTGAGAGGAATGGTTTCAGAACTATAGGATATGTCCATTTCAAGAGGGGCGACAGAACATCAATCACATATGCCCCCTACATGCTATTATTGAGAAGGATAGACAAAGGTCCTCAAAGTTTTATTGTTGCTTCTTTGGCTTTTTGAAGGAATTTGACATTATTCCTAGACACTTATTGAGAAAATTTGTGCCCTAAATGTACCTTACCTCCTTGTTTCTATTGTGATGCAATTTTCTAAGATAGTGGTGGATTTTTTCTAAATATCTTATGGGATATCTCAAAATACTGGGAGCATTGTTGGTGTCAAATAGGGGCATCCTCTCTCCCTAACCCTCTTCAGGGTCTACATTGATGAGCTTGAACCAATTCATTGGTGATTTTACTTAAGGCAATGACACTTTCCTACTTCACTCGATATTGATCTCACTTCTTTTATCTCAAAATAATGTGGTATTATTTACCTCCACTCTGGAAGGCGAACAAAGCCAACTTAACACTTTGGCCTAATTCTATGATATTCAACAATTGATAGTAGATCTTGGTAAAACCAAGATATTGATATTCAATACAACCAAAGAGGCCTTCTAAAAGATTCATTTTTCCTTTCAAGAACCACCGTTGGAGATTACCACCTCATATACTTACTTACAGGTGAAACTTACAAGCCCCACCTTTAGTAAGAAATCATATTCCATCTAAGTCCTATTTCGACACTTATCCCATATTCACCAAATAAAAAAGTGTGAATCGTGTCAAGACCAATGTTGACATGTGATTATTATGATCATGCTTGGCACATGAATTTTGACAGTTTGTATTCAGGTGATGTGCTTTCCATTAGAAAAATTACACCATTTTGCTTATTTTCTAAACTTTCCTTGTACGAATAATATAGTTGAATTTGAATATTTGACTTTAGGATTAGAAGTAACTATTAACTTAGGTTGTAGAAATATATCTTTTTTTTGGATATTCCAAACTAATAAAACTTACTCTCCTTCTAAAAGGTTACTAAAACATCATACTTGGTTAGTTCACTACTACATATGGGGTCAAATTTCGACAAAAACTTCTGAAAATAAGGATAAATTCAATCATATCGTCACTAACTACATTTTATCATTTCATGGGGTGTAGGTACAGCTGAAAAGGTACCTATCAAAACTATCATCCTCAAGTGATGGAATTTCTGGAGGGAGAGGGGAAAGTGTTACGTCAAACACATCTAACAGGGCGAGATCAACTATAGGTGAAAAGGCTAGAAGAAAATTCCATAGGCACGTGGAATTCTTTATTGTTGAAGGAGGCTTATGTTCTTATGAAAATGATAGCATAGGTGACATTGAGCTTCCTTTGAGGTATAAACATCTAGTGAGATCATGCATACCCAATGAATGAACTTCCTCAATTGGACACCAACTTTTGTGCCAATGCGCAGATTTATCACATTGCTTCGTCATCCATACATGGTCTGGGTCTATTCTCTATGGATGGAATAAAGGTGAAAGATGGAGGATTTTTTGAGTTGATGGAGTATGTCGAACCATGCTACAACTATGGATATTGGTTGAGGCTGGTCCGATATATACCAAGTATTTGTAGATGTGTAGTTGATGCAAATTATATACAGCTAAAAGACATCAATCACAATAAGGAGAGGGGGTGTATATTGATGGAAGACAAAAGGTGCCAGGAAATATTGTAGGGCTTATGAACAATACAAGACCCAAGACAAAAAGAAAGAAACCCAATTGTATATTTTAGGGGCATGAAGGAAATCGAATATTCATATGTGCAATGAAAACAATAGTTGCATGGGAAGAGTTGTTGATCAATTATGATTTGAATTGAATTGATGGAAGCACTTCTATTATGGGTGTTGGCCCTTGACCAAGTTTTGAGGAACACTTGGTCATATTTGACCTTTTTTGGGACTTCGACAGCCTGTTGAATATGGAGCGCCAAATGAAGCAGAGATCATGGGATCTCGACCCACTTTCGGGCCCCTTTTTGGGTTTTGGGACAATATAATGGGAAAGGGATGTCGGCCTGTGGGTTCACCTACGCTTAGGCCCACTTTTGTATATATAAATAGATGTCTAAGTGAAGTAAGTAAGGGACAATAGCCTATCTATGTGATGTAAGCTAAGTTCTAGTAGTGTTATGTGCATGACTATAGAAGGGTTACAGAGCTAAGTGCAAGTTAATATAGAGAGTATAGAAGGCTTCGTGCTACTACGCAAGGAAGAAGGATCTAGCGAGCTGCGCAGATCTTATGTCCTGCGTGCAGAAGGGTTTTTAATGACTGTGTGATGTAACCGATTAAAGACATTAATAAAGAAGAAGATTTGGTGGATGTAGCCCCAAGGTGGGGGTGAACCACGTACATGTTGTGTTGCTCTGCTTTGTGTGATGCATCGATGTGTTTCTATGTAATGCATGTTAGATAGATCTGATGTTGTTTTGTGCCTAATCATGTGAATGAATTCTACATATGACCTATATGGATGTGCTTAGTGCTTGAATCTTCTAGATCTAATATGTTCATGTTATGTTAAGTATGGATCTGGTTGCATACTGCGATACTTTGTAATTAGGGTATGTTTGCATTGTTACTAAGAACTGAATATTGATGAAGGTTAATTGCTAAGTGCTCTGTTAAGTGTTAGAATCATAGATCTGTGTCCCAGCTAAGGTTGCAGACACCCGGTCTTGCAACCACCCCTACCTCTACCTCGGGTGAGACTTCATCTGCTTCGAAGGTGTTTCCGAAAGGGCCGGTAGTTAGGGTTTTGTTGGTGTGTTTTTGTAGCATTGAACCCTGGTTCTACCCCTGTGACAACAAATGGTTCCATTGCCGGGACCTAAAACTGAGACTATTGGGAACTGAGAAAGAATAAGCTTGGTGCAAATATTCGTCCTGAAACTTGGAAATCTTTGTGCATGGACCTGTGCTCTAGTGCACAGTTGTTATCCACATTTTTGGTTATCAAGATGATGACATGATAATGACATGGTGATAGAAGATCTAGCTCTTCTTTAAGATCATTTTCATGAAGAAAGTTACACTTGTCAGTTTCTCAAAATCACTCTTTT